>VZSZ01003187.1:523792-634869 GCA_013398815.1 Ibidorhyncha struthersii | reverse complement strand
CAGACGAGTACTTCGCGGGTAGTGGTGGTGGGGGCGATGGGGGGGATGTCCTTGAAATGACATCTTTTTAAGTGCCTGTCCAAAATCCCCTCAGATATTCCGGAAACAAAGGGTTTAATCCCAGAAATGAAGTCCAGGAAATAGCTGTCACTAATTCATTTTTCTTCACATGGAAGATAAATTAATTAAGGCTCAAAGTGCCACAAAATATTTTGGATGCCCCTGCAAGAAAAAAAAAAAAAAGGATTACTCGCCAAACTGTATCATTTGTACTTGTTTTATGGGAAATCAGAAAAATTGCGAGTAAAAATAACTTAAGAATTTTTTTGCTGGGGAAACATCTGTGTCATTCATGTGCAATACTGAAATTCCTGCCCTCAGCTGTGCAGTGCCTCCACAGCAAGTCCTTGGGCAGGTCGCTCCCCACACCATTCCTGCCCCTCTGGAAGAGAAGCGCTTGATACTCCCAAGCAATATTTTTGGCTGATCCTGCAGGTTTTTATGCACGCACCACTCGCAGGGGAAGCGTTGCCTCTTGAGAACTGATTCATCTAAGCAAGGGCGCCAGGATTTGGCCCATAGTAAATTCTCTTTAGAGACGATGCCAACAAAATCTCTCAGCCATGGGAATAGGACGTTTTTGGCAACTCTGCCCCTTGGCTGGCTCTCTCTGATGTTTCCCAGTGGTGACAGGCTAAAGGCGAGATCATTATGGGCTTCCTCACAGCAAACACAGCACGGCTATGTTGCACCCCAGGAGCCGCTGCCTGGTTAAAGGTGTAAGGACATTATTTTCTCTTTCTCAGGAACAGCCCTAATCTGAAAACCATCAAAATTTACATGGTGCATGAAAATGCTGCGATAGAGACTATTTGCTTGCTTAGGAATCAAATTGCAACCTGAGGACAAAAAAGCTTAAGGGTGCCTCAAAGAGAGGGATTCGGTTCACAGAATAGCTCTGTGGCCTTTTCACTGGAAGTCAAACACTCGGAGCAAACTCACTGTTGTATGGATATACAGAGGGTACGGGTACCTAGGTGCAAGCTACCCACACCAGGGCATTATAAATGTGGGATTTGCTTCTTGGATTTTTAAATGCCTGATGGTGGTCCCAGCCATGTTTCCATTCCACATCCTTTTTGTGACTGGCATGTAGAAATTACTGACCAACGCTGCTCGGTTATCCCTGCAGCGGACTCATGGGAAGCATGGCACACCCTGTGCCATCTCTTTGGGCTGTGGCCACACACTCCCCTCTGCTCTGAGAGGGGGTGCTTGTGGGAAGGGACTTCCCCGCTATACATCCTAGCCACAAGCTGACTCAAGGCTTCCATATATCAGGATGAGAGATAAATATGGTTTAAATCTCCTTCTGCTTCAATTAGGCAGATGACACAATGTTGAGAATCTGATCACATTCCTGTAGGGCAAAGGGTTTCAGTTTGAAGTACAGCATTTTGGAGGATTTTGGTATAGCCGAGATTAGTATCTTGTGTCTGCCCTTAAATATAGTAGTTTATTATAGTTTCAAAATTTGCTGCATGGCTAGAAAGTACTTTATGTAAAGATTTAAAGTATGTGCACTTACAATAGGTGTGCAGTCAGGGAATTACAGAGCCACAGGTTTTTAAACACAAATATATGCAAGCTCCTATTGATATGATAAACTATCAGTAACATGTGCTGCAAAGCTTCCTAAATCCTCATTGACACAACACACCACTATTGTGTCAATAGTGTGCAGATTAATGGGGTATTGTCAGGCTATTTTAGGCCTTAACTTTCATTTATCCTAAAACTTGTTCTTCATTGTAACTCTTAACCTTTGGATTCTGCCAACACATTTCTTGTCACAAATATACTAATGGAATTAAAAGAAACCTCGCTTTTAAATGTTAATTACCCCTAGAATGATTGATTTGTAAAAGAAACACATCAGCAGAATCTGAAAGTACAGAGGCACAATAAAACGGACTGAGGTCAGCCCAAGAGCCAAGAATGCCCGAGGACCAGCTTTGGCTCCAATGAGACTGTCCCTGTGTACAAGATGGTAATGAGAGCACTTACTCACCCTATCTCATAGGTGTAGCTTATGGATTAGTCCTATTGTCTAAAGGACTTTTCACCCCCTAAGTGTTTTACAGACTTAAGCAACACATTTCATGAATTTGAAAATGTAAGCAAAATATTCAAAATTTACATACAGATAAAAGAACCACCATCTGTTAGAACAACAAATTGAGTTTTTGCTTCATTAAAATACAGATAATACTGAACTAATATGTATTTAAACCAGACATTTCGTTCTGCTTGAATGCCTCCGTTGGGTTTATAACCAAGGCTAAATTGATTTCTGCAAACGCAACCGTTCATTAAAATCACTACTTCAGCCACATGGTGACTTGGTAAGAAAGTGCAAGTGCACACAGTGCAGGGCAGTTTGCACGTTTGGGAAACCATCTTCAGAGCACTGTCGCCCGGGAGAGTTTGCTCAAATGGCGCATCTCTAGGAAATTCCAAGTGCTGAGGAAAATGGTATTGATGGTTTCCCTCTGTCTGAGCCAGCACTGAATCAGTGACTCAGCACACTAACACACCCGCACCATAGCTTCTGAATGGAATGGGTAACTTATCTCTTGAGGACATGTTAATTAAAGCTGTGTCATTTCCAATAAAAACAGCAAACATCCGTTACAAAGGATGGTCAAATCACAGTAGTGCCAGGATTTGATGATGGTATATCGTAACAGTCATTATATTTTAGCTAAATATTTTCCTTCTCACTTCTTTTTTTTTTTCCCTCCAAAAAGCACCACATTTCACCAGTGCGTACAGACACCTCCCTACTGCATGGCATTGTATAGACAAATTGGTAGGTGATTTAATATGGATTAGATAGATAATTTCCGATGAAGGAGACATGCACAGTTTTTATGTTTACTGTGCTTAAATCTAAGTTGCAAAGTGCGGATGTTATGACTTACCTTGACTGTAATTAAGTTTGATAATAAAAGAGAATAGAATTTATTTATTACGAGTGCATAAAATTAGCTGGACAATTTAAGATGCTATTCAATGAGTAATGTTCCCACAGCAGGGGTAAATAGTAGTCTGCCTAATAGTATTAGCATTAACAACCTAGAAAAGTTATTTTCATACAGGTCTGGTTTTATGTGCCTTCTCGATATCTGGGGAGCCATTGCACAGGGCAGGGCAGGCATGTATAGTATGTGAATAAATGTAGAACAATTTCCAAGAAAAACAGGCTTTTCATCCCTGTCGATTGGTGAAGAATTCCCTCCTTTGGATTTTTAAGAACATAAACGTAGAAAATAGGAAGCTCAAGCTATAATGCTTCACAGCTCATCACCAGAACAGGGTTAAAGACACATAAGCTGAAAGTGATAGCTCATTAAGGTATTCCACTGTTAGCCTGCACAATGCAGAATTCCGTGTTTTCTAATGCTCACCTGTTAGACGGGTGCCTACTGTTCCTGGCTTTAGCATCCAGTCTCCAGGAACCCTTACTGTAGTTATTGTCCTGTTCATAGCCACTTATTCACCCCCATCCCCCATGATCCCAAAAAGACGGGTCTCTAATCTGCCTGGAGTACATTTAGATCCTATCCCTGTTCAATCACCCTAAACCTTGTTGCCTGGGGAAATATAGGTGAAAATCCCAGTGTTTGGCTGGCAAAGCAATAAAACTGAGCCAACCATTTTCCTTCTCTGAGTCCTGAGTGTAGCAGTATCAATGCAAGTCAGAAGTGAGACATTTCAGAACGTTGTCGCTCATGATTTACACCAATAGGCTAAAAATAGCAAATTGCTAATATGACAAGGCTGTGCTGTGTTGATACGGGCAAATAATTGGTTATAAGTCAAGTACTGTATAAAGAGTGGTAAATTTAAGAAAAGACATAATAATTTTATCCCTGTAAATGGTATCCAATTCAGGTAGCACTTAAGTGTAGTTCTTTATAATGCTTAAAGGAAAGAAAATAATTTTCTCATATTTTCCAAATGATGTGAAAACCCCCTTTTCACCCTTGTCAGTTGTCAGAAAATTATAGGAGGTGCTTTTAAGCAATTAGCATTTTGTAAAATATAGGAAGACACAAAATAGTTTTAATACTTTTAGCATCTTCTTGGGTACTGTGTTGAGAGTTGTTTTTAAAGTATTTCTGACTGTCAAAACTTCAATTTAACATCATTGTTCTCTCTTTTTTATATCTTTCTAATCTTCCCCCTCATTTAGAGGGATGTGTAGAAATCTCAGGTTGTACGCCTGTCACTTGAAGGCGTAGTGATAATTTTCTGCTAATACTGATGGGCTGTGCATCCGAACTTGGCAACTTTACCCTGGCTAGGTAGGATCAGCATCTGCATATGCTTCCACTCTTGTCATTTCTCTGTCCCGCTGGTGTAAAAACTGGGTCCCCACTGCTATTCCATGCCCACCCACGATCATCTGACATGAGTTTACCTTCAGCAGTATACAGAACACTATCTTTATATTGAATATTTAAGTGGTAAATCTAATAGCTGCTCTCAGTTCTCACTTAGGCAAAAGTCTGACTGAAATTCAATATACTGGCTCTCCAATTCCCCCCTCTACCTCTGGGGAGGTAGATGAGATGTGCCAGTAATTAATAAAAATAATTGGAAAACAAACAATTTTTTTTATGCTTTGGCAGTATACTGCATGGGTCAGCCAGCAGGGATCACGTGGGATCCTGCGCAGATGAACCTGAGGCCAGAAATTCCTCCTCTGCTGAGGCTGCAGGGCTGGCAGAGAGAAACCCATGTCAGCAAAGATGGAAAAGACATAGACACAATGTTTGTAATGTGTTGTCCTGAGTATTTTAGTACTTGAAATGTTCTTAGAGTGAAATCTGGATGACTGTATGTCAAAACTAATAAAAGGGATTCAAGCAATAAACATAACTGGGCACAGTCTTGTAAAACTGGTCTTTCCTGCGTGCAAGATCCCCATCAGGCTTAACTTTGAAAAACCCACTCTTTCAGGCCAACAATTCTGGCCATGGCACTTTCCCGCAAAGATCACTGCAATAGTAAAATGTGCTTAATTTCTGGCCCTTACAAAAGAATAGTCTTGTAAAAAAATCCCAGAGAGGAACAGCTGTACAGGGCAGAGAGCTGGAGACAGAAAAGCCAAGCTGAAGGCATTGCCGTGGTGCCCTTTGGGGCCAGGCATAGAGTGGTAGGTGTTGCTAATGCCCCTCGGCACTTTAAACATTAACAGGAATCACTGAAAGCAAGAAAACTCCATTTTCTGTACAATGATTAGCTTTTCAGTTGGGTATATTACACCGCCTATCATTTGATGGGGAATTCATTTCAAACGTCTAAGGTAATATCAACAAAATACTGTAATTAGATTTAATGGCATGCTTCCAAGATTAATAGGCGATCTTCCTCACAGCCTACAATTTAAATTTCCAAAATTTCATTTGTCATACTGCTACTCAGTCAGTACAGATTTACCATCTGCAGTGTTTACCTACACTTTTCCTCACCAGTAGTAAAATGCACTGCCTTTTTCAGGCATAGACAGATGAAAAGACGTATTAGTAACAAATCTATGTTCACGGCATATAATCACAAGATGACAAGTCACTTAGTGTTATCTATTTATATTATATATAGTAACTTCTGTTACACAAAATCACTTTTCAGTCCCATTTTAGGGGATTACCTAATCCTGTAACTGATTTTGTGTGATGAGTCCCCCCTGTCCTGTGGAGACCCAGTGACCTTCAGAACAGGAACAGGCCTGAAAACGTTCTATTATTTCACTGTTATTTATGTGTAAATTACAAGATAACGTAGGATGGGAATAGATGATAATTTTATCTTTTTATTTACTTCACTGGGCTCAGACTTTAAGTGTTTTATGTTCTGGCCCAGAAGAAAAATTACTCCCTATCAGTAAGAATGACCAAAGACAAGACTGATGTTTTCTTTAAGGTTAATCAAATATTCCCTTAGAAATTTAGCCAATCATACAGGTTCCCAAACAGCTCGGAGCTACAGTAAAGCTACTATCTACTGTAACTGTCACATCCCAAAACTTGCAGTTAAGGGGTGAGGCAATTGCTCACTGGTTATAAATACCAGCAGATTAGTTTATCTATAGATTAGTATCGCATTACTCATTCCAGAGTCCATAAAATCCAAGATGAATCATCTTGGCTTCGTATACCAACAATCACATCCTACACAAAGGTGAGCCCACAGGTACCAGCTGATGACATTTTATAGTCATGGAGGTTTCAGTATTACAGAAAACAAGCAATTAGGCATGCGTGCATGTATAGACTCACACAGACACATCCACAGATGCACATAAACCTTGCTCCTTCGCTGTCCCACCAAATATAACTCCGTGGATTAAGGCTTTAAATATGACTCTAAGAATGTAATTTAGTACAGTCTGAATCTCCCTTGGGCAAGTCTGAGGTAGCTCCTTGGGCTGTCACAGCTAAGCAGCTGTCCAGCCTAACACTGACTCAGAAGCCAAAAACCTGCCTCATTTGGGTGACAGTAAAACAGTTGTAAAGGATCAGACAGACATTATTCACGGTTGATGTAGGGAGGGTGCTTAGAAAATAGTTAATACCAGTAATCACTAAGAATAGAAAGGTAAATAAACTGCTTGTAAATTTGTATCTGCTTGAACTCTGAAATAAAGCCTTACCACATTTCTCCAGTGCATTCCTATCCAGCAAGAGGGTAGACTCTCATCCTAGGTTTGAAGACAGATGATCAAACTATTTACTTTTACCTCTGTGACACATACAGAAAGTTCATAGCCCACACACAATTAGTAATGACAGTAGTTGCTGCCTTTGGCATGTTAACTTGAGTTTCTGTTTAGTGTATGCCCCTTGACATCTCAGTATCTGGCTTTAGCCTAGGATATTTTGTTCTTGAGACGTAGGTGGATACCTTCAATTATTTTTTCAACACTTATGGCCTTATCTAATACTACAGTTTGTTTGAAAAAATGACTTCTAGCTTTGGTGAACCTCAGTGTTCCTTCCTGTGCGCTAGATGTGGGCTGCAAAATCCTTTCTACTGAGCAGCCATAGCAGCCGTAGCCATCCATGAAAGGTTTGCTTTTCTCTGTTCTGTGCTTTGCATATTAGTACAGAAGAAAAATTTCCACTTGTACAAAGAATTATTATTCTCTATGTTCCACATTATCAAAACTAAGAAGTGAGTGCAGGTGGCTTCGATCCTTCAGCGTTACTGCTACTCCTTCCCCTCCATTAACATTTGAAATGCTACACCACGTCTGAGAGCCACTCTGATATTGCTGATCATGGGACACATCTTACTACTTTTTTTTGATGGGTGCAAGATGACATATTTGCACCTTTGAAATGACAGTAGGTGACAATGACATAGATGGCCCATTCCATCCCCAGGTTGTTTCACTGATCACAGTCTGCCAGCTGCTTGTATGACTGTGCATGTCAGACCACTAATCTTGAGTGATGCAAAGCTCCATGGAGTCTGGGGAAATACCATTGTCTGTGACAAGTCATGCAGGAAACAGTCATGCAAAGGAGCTGTCAGGGAGGAGGCTTGGTCTAAGAAGAGGGGTGTGTGGGGGGTCAAAAGTGTAGAAAGCACTTTAGAGCCAAGACAATCTAAATTAGCTATTCTATCCCACAAAATCTCCTATTTACAGCACATACTGGAAGTATTAATGTAGCAAAAATATACAACAAGGAAGCAACCAGTGATCAAGTTATTACTAAATCCTCTGGACAGTGCTTGACTTGGAAAAACAGGCTCAGGTAGAAATGCCAACACTATTATCTGACGTGGCTCAAAAAAAAAGTAAGCCATGACATCACCATTCTTGGCAACGCACAGAGACTGCTGTGGTGTGCTCTGTTACCTCTGCTGCTTGGAGTGATGCAGTCGTAGCTGCTGTGGCTGTTAGCTCCTCTTTTCTGTGTCTTTGTGGATAAGAGGAGGGCAGAAAAAATGGTTCTCTATCTGGGAAGCTATGGAAGAAACAATATTTGTGGCTTGTTTTGTTAGAATGCCTAGTTGGTCCTTTCTCTCCCTGTCATCATTAGCCATATATATGCATCAGGCCAAGAGCTCAACACTAAAACAGACAGGGATGGAAAGATCTACACCTTCTTGTGTAGCCAGACCATCCAGAAACGCTCTCCATATGTGGTACAGGGGACCCAGCTGCGTGAAGCACAGGCTTAGCTGGCACCCTGCCAGCTGGCAAGACCCCTGAAGTGCCCCAGACTCAGAGTACACTGCCAGGTAGGACAGTGCTTTGTCCTGGCAGAGCGATGAAGAAGGGAGTGGAGTTGGGGGAAGACGGTAGAGGCAGAGGGGGGAGAAAGCTGAGTGTCTGATGCTCAGCCAGGTGACAGGTGATTTTGAGGTCAGAGCCACGGTCAAGCTCAGACACCCATCACATCACATTGCCAAGGACTCAAGCTCAGGTGAGCTTTGGACATGTCAGAAGAGGGATGTTAGGCCAAATTACTCCTTACTACAGACCCAAGCGAGTAGCTGCCTGCAAGGTGGATCATGTATCATTCCTGCTCATCAGTAATGTCATGATGCTGATGTCAGGCTGACAATTTAGATTCAAAATCCTTCCTAGAAGGATCAGGATAGCACGTGTGGATGTGTTCCTGGGGTTGCTGGCTGTCTGGGCTGCTCTTAAAGCCATGTGGTTTTACACCCTGCCCACGTTTCAGGCATCCTATATCCAAAATGTCACCAGGGAGAACTGTGTGTGTTAACTCGCTCTCTGATCTACACCCCTTCATGGACTTTCAACAGAGCCAAAGTCTATGTTTTCGCTAGGATCTTCAAAACACTTTCAGAAAGCCCTGATGACAGAAAGCCTGTTGATTTTCATTGGGATTGCATGAAGATCCCTCTTTTCTCTCAGTTGCCAAAGGAAAAAAATTTGAACTATATTTTTCAAATGTCATCCTGGGGAGCCAACCCTCAAACTCTTCCTCACATATAAAATGCCCTGGCAGGATTACCATATAATATCCATTGCAGCAGTGGAAAATATCAAAGGATCATGGTTTAAAATTAAACAGAAAAGCACCCTTTCTTGTCTCAAAAGCAATACACTGTTATTCTTCCTCCTTCTCCTTTCTCACCTGCAAATTGCCATGCAGTTTGGTAAAGTGGGATTAAGTAGCCACAATAAACATCCCCATGCAAGGCCAGCAAGTGCAAATGGAAGCAATCGCTTTACTTTTTAGCCCAAATCTTCTGTTACTGTAGCAAATGAGCTTTTTTTTTTTTTGCAGCTGACTAACAGAAGCTGATTTAGGCCCTTTGCACTTGCTGCCAGCAAGTGTTCCCACTCCAAAAATAGCCTATTGAAGAAAGAAGTGTCAGTTGCTGTCTTCAACAGGCTGCTTTCTAAACCCATTGTTAGAAGGCACCTACTTCAAATGAAACCTGGCATGTCACCACATTGGTGGGCAAAGTGCCATTCTAACAGATGGGCAGTGGGTAGCAGTGCCAGTGATTCAGTCTGTATATCAACCTTGAGTAACAAGGTTGTATTCCCATCTGAGAACGTCAAAGCCTGTAGCTGTGCTCTATCATAACCTGTGTCCTTACATGCGCTGCTGTCCCGCCACACCTACAAAGTATTTAAAATGTTTTTGTTTGATTTTAAGCCCATACTTCTCTGCTCGACCGGCCACCAGGTTTAAGTTTTGGATGGGTGAGCGTGGCCTGCCATGCTCTGCAATGAAGGTGTGGGTAGGACCATGTGAGTAGTTCTTGTCTTTCAGTGCCTTTCTCCCCATTTCCCAGCAAATATGTGGGAAAACACTTCACGATGCTGTAGTCATGGCAAAAACTTCTAGAAAAACCTCAACAGCTGTGGGAACAGTGACCACAATGTAGGTATCTCTGACTTGGGCTGTAGGAGTCCAGCACAGGGTTAATCTCAGTGCTCAGGTCCTCCTACATTCAGTGTAAACATATGCCTGAGTATCAGGTGGTAAGAGCAGTTCTGCTCTCATTTTGTGCTAGTCTCACAAATCCCCACACTCTCAAGTGCGTCACAAGAGCATCAGGCCTTGAGGAACTGGGATTCATATACCACAGCCTCATGAGACTAATATGACAATGATATCTCCACCTTTCAATGCATCTTGTGCAAAAAAAGCTTCAGCTTTTTTCATTCTAGTGAAATGCCAGCCTGTGTGTGGAGGCTTTATCTTGGTTCTTCTGTAGTACCTATTTATATTAAATGTATTACAGACAGTCACAAATTAATGCATGTAAACTGTATCTGCATCTTTTCAAAATACCCTCTTATACGTCCCATGAAGCTATTAGTTTAGCTATCACTAGGTATTAAAATTTAAAAGGGTCACTAAATGCATACTGCTAGAAGGAAACAACATTAGTTACACATTACCAGAACAAAACTAAATTAAGAAACAGCTCATTTCCTTTGTACCATCAATATTTTACTCAGCCATAGCCTGGATGCTTGTACTCACAGAAAGGAATTAATCATTCATGTGCTAATGTACATCCATTATTTTTAAATCATCACTTAAGTAATCATTTTTGTGTGTGCTCAGATGTGTGATGCCTGCTTATGAAAGTGTAGGAAAAATCAATACAAATTAAATAAAATTTAAAAGGTGGATATCTGTGAAACAGATGCAAAAGAGTCCTCCATGCAGTAAAATTGTAATCAAATTTCTGTAAAACTCTGTTAGTGAGTCATAATTTGAAAAAGATACTGGTCTAATGCTAAACTTACTTATATGCCATGCTACCCTCTTTATTTTGGTGCAAGCATACACAGTGCAGTTCATCACAGATTCTGTCTTAAAACCTGCATAAAACTGAAACAACAAAAGCTTTATTGCCATTTAATTTGGTACTGCCATTTTCCAAGAGTTTGTTTACCGAGAATTGCAGTGTTCATATCATAACATCATCCGTGTCCGCACATCTGGAAGGTTCCCAAAACCTTTCACAAAGTGAGGTGCAGGAAGACTCGTGGACATGCTTCCACCTGCAGTGTGCACAGGGCTCCCTGCTTGCATTGCATGTTGCACACCAAGTGTGGAAAACGAGGCACCGTGGCTCAGCAAAACCAAAATTTTCCTCTCCTGCAAGTGTCACACAGCCTTTAACATCTACTATGTACAGATCACAATAATCAAAGTTTCATTTTCCCTCCTCCCTGAAATGGACTAACTGTATCTCCTGGGCTGGATTTGCTGCTGCCTTGGGCTTGTCATTTATACCCATGGAAAGTGCTTCCAAATCAAGAGCCCTGCTTTACTCAGATATAAATTACAGCTACTTTACTCAGACATAAATGTCTATCTAAGGTGCAAAGTACTGAAGAACAGCAGTTAGTGCTGGCTGCATGTAAGAAGAGTTAAGATGGTCCTACTAGATTGGAGCTCACAGTCCCATGGAAATTAAATCGTCTTTTCCTGAAAGTGTGATTGCTTCTTTTGGACTACCCAGATCAGGGAAAGAATATGGCAAAGCTTTTAGATCCCTGCAAGTACAGTGCATTTCGCAGAAGAGCAGCATAATACTTGAAGTAGAATTTGGTGTAGCAGTGCTGTAGGTTTTTTCTTCTAGTGCTTCAGTAATTTTATGGTGATCTACTTTGATGACAATTTAAGGGACCTATATGTTTATGAGGCAATAACAAAATCTCCTGCAAAATAAATTCCAAGGCCAAGTTGTCTATTAATATATGGTATGGCTTCTTGTGAATTAATAGAGATGAGCCGAAACAATGCTGAGGTGAAAGCAAGAGAGAGTGTGTACCTTGACTTTAAGATGGGAAGACCTGGCTTCCTTTTTCAGATAAGGCCTGACATTCTCAGTCTCTGAAACGGAGAAAATGATCCAGCAGGCAATACTTCCGTTTTGCAGCAGCTTCTAAGGCTTAGTCGTGGATTCCCACTCAGCTCTGCACCAAAAGCAATGCTTTCAGATATTTCATTTTGAATAAAGGACTTATTTTTCTTTTTTTCCTCCTATCTTTCACTTCTTTCTAGATCCCAATCTTTTCCAGATTAATTTTTTGTGAAAACCAGTGCATCTCTTTGAACTGTTTCTTGCTCACCAAAACATGACACTTCCAGCCAGCTCATCTGCAAATGTCACTGAGTACATAGCAAAAAAATCACAAATATATAATCAGTTTACTGATAACGATTAACAGAAGCACCATAAACTGACCATGAGTCAGAGATGTATTGTAAATGACTGTATTTTAGACTGCAAGGAACTGAGAATTTAACTTTTCTTTTGGAGGAGTACCTGGTGAAGCTGGGTTTGGCCACAGTTGAGGGACTCCCTGAGGAGCACGAAGGAGTTCAGTACACGCTGCGTAGGTACCAAGCCAAGCGCAAAATTTACATCCCCTAGCAGTGCAAAGCAACCAGTTACTACAGTCCAGCACACAGATAGGAGTCCATAACCCTGGAGAATTGGATTGGATCACTGTATTTAATTTCAGCCAAATTAAGTGACAATGTATGGTCACAAGCAGTATACGAGGCAAAACCAGTTGCCAGATGAAGCGTCCACCAGGTCTGAAAGCCACTGTCAGCTAACTGTGCAGGACAAGCACTTTTGAAATTACACAAACAGTTAAATAAATATGGACTTCAAAGTTCTCCCCACTTTTATCAAATTCAGCTGTTGCCAAGGCCTACAGCAAGAGAGAGGGAGGTGAATGAGAGGGCAATGAGCTTCTCAACCTCAGTAAGTGCCATCTGGGTGGATGGAGAAAGGTCTCTCTTCTAAAGCAGATGCATTTGGGTTACTGAAGGTGACACAGGTTCTTTGCATGAGCCGTCTGCATGGAGCTACCTGACCATTTAAGATTAAAGTTGCTGTTTATAAGAATATAAAGTTTGACCTGTAATAATTTCCTTTTCTGGGTGCCTAAAGGACTAAGTGGGTCTTTTCCCAATTCAGAAACTGCAGGTTGGCTGCGGATCACTCAAAAGGAGAGATTCATCTTCCCCTGTGCCTATGGGCCTCCACAGCTGCCTGTGCAGAGGAGAATCCTTGCAGAGAAACCAGAGTGGGAGCTCGCACTGCCCCAAACCTATGTGTGTGCATCCACTGTCTCAAAACACACATGCACGTACCTTGTTTGCTTTTGCTCAAATTCAGCAAAGTGTAAATGTCCTGAAATGCACTTCAGATGATGTGACGGATAAAAATGTCTCTGTCTTGCTTGTGCCAGTTTATTGCTAATGCGGGCAGGTGATTCATCAATGGATGAAATGAGATTTTCAAGTTCTTTTAAAATGATGAGGTAGTTTTCAGAGCTCACACAGTTTGTGACTAGATACATGATTTATGAATATATTTGTCAAATAATGTATCTGACAAGTTTTAAAAACATTTCTGGCTAATTGCTTTTATTAATCATCAATCCTGAAAGGGGAATAGCAAGATAAGATTGTAGTTTACAATTTGTTTTTTTCTAGTCTCTCTCTTGTCATAGCCCCAAGAAAGGGATGTGGCAATATAAACACTGGATCCATGTCTCCCCATGATTTTTCTTTGGTTTATTGTTGATTTTCTTTGTTCAAGCTAGACTCAACCTTGCCAGTGAAACTAGAGAGGAGATTGGCCAGTTTCAAACTTCAGTTTAGAGTTTCATAATTGACTGGTGCAATTATGATTGCTTTCGGCACTGTGTGACTTTTTTAAAGCACTTTGACTGATTTTTTGTTTTGATTTCACTCTAAACCATGCCTACGTTTCCATCTACTCCTTACTGGGTCCCATTCAGAAATACCATTTTCAGGATTACATTTTCCTATTAAAGGCTTGATTGAAAGATGGATTCAGGGCTCAGACACATGCTCACTTAACAAAGCAGATGCAGCAATTTCCTCAAGCTGTTTGTTACCACCTGCTTGTCAGACGCTGTGTCCTGCCGAGGAGTGGATGGAGCAGACCGTGTAAGCGTTCGGTAGCTGCTTCAGTGCAAAGTCCTGTGGCTTAGTTAAATTCCCTGGGCATGTTCCTTTCCATCTGCAAATAGCTAAGCCTCAAATGTGCGCTTAAGGCCCACTAACATGGACTGGAAGTATTAATGGTCTGAGCAGTTTTCCTGGTTGAGACCAGAGTTTCCAGTCCTGCGATGAGCTAAGCCAGAGGACTTCCAAACCTGTCCCAGGCAGCCGCTGGGGTTCTGCTTGGGCAGAGGAGTGTGCCAGCACCAGTGCTGGTGCAGGACCAGGTGCTCAGGCTGAGCACATGCATCCCCTCCTGTGTGCTGATGCTCATTACCAGGCCCAGCTGCTTTTTACCGCCCCTCTGCCAACCATTGCTGCCCCATAACTCTGCCGGCAGAATGGATCACATGCGTCTTCCCTCTCCTCTCTGGGCAAAATCAGGCAGCCGCTTTAACCACCTGCTTAAGCTATTTAAGCCTAATGTAGTTTTAAATCCATGACAGCCTAGAGGAAAAACAAGGAGAAGTCTTGGAGACCATTCTGCTGAATAGATGCAGGGAAATTTCAGACACTGGACTGGTAACTGGGGAAAGTAAAGCAGGGATGTCTTAAACCACAGTAATGGGTTGTAAACTGATATTGTGGGTTCACAACCACTTCTCTGGGACTATTGGGGGTGGGGGGGAGAGAGATAGAGGTTACACTCAGATGTAAATCTCTGCAAGATCAGCATGCTCACACCCTTCACAAACCTGCTCATGCAGCCTGTATATAAGCCTACAAGGAGTTGCTGATTCAGTTTTTCTTAATAACACAAATACGTTTTTTGGAACTTAAGCTTTGGAACTTAATTCAGCCTGCTATACTATCTTTCATTAAAAAATAAAACAGAACAACGTACAAGGCATAGAACCAGCTGGTGCTGTGAAGACAGACTAGTATATTGAGAGCAAGAACCTGTGCATATACATTGAACAAACTTAGTTTCTGAGAACGTGCTTTACTCAGACCCAGCCCTGCAAATGCACTCCACCAGGCTTACTGGCATAGGACAAAGTTACTGCCTGATCCAGTCCTTACAGATAAGAGCCACTCCTCTGCAAAAGATATTTTCCTACCACTCTTTCTTAGCACTGAAAATCCATTGCTGAGACACAGAACTGAACAGTCAACTTTACTTGATTTGTGGCATTTTTCTTTTAAATACATTTTAAAGTTATTTTTGTCGTCAGCAGCAGATAAGCTGTGGTATTGTCACCCAAAGAGCTCAGAAATGCCAGCTACAGCAAGCAGGGTGAGCAGAGGCACTTCAGAAACTAATGAGAGTGGAGAGATCTGCATATTCATAGCAGGAGCTGCATATGCAAACTGAGCAACTGCCACCAATGGGCGAGGTGATTACTGTTTATTTACAGGGGGAGAGAAATGAATTCTAACTGGCTAAGACACTCTTGTTATTTTGAAATACATATTTGGCTACAGCAAATGGCTTCAAATAAGAAAAATGACATTTTTGTGCTGGCTGTTTATGAGCAGGATGTAGTTAGTGTAAGGCACCCACAACTGCAGTAGCTGCAGGTTTTCAAGGCCAGTCTCAAATGTATCATACTTTATCATTAGTTTTAATATTTGCTGTACCGAAGGACGTACAGTGTTTTACAGGGAACCCAAGAAAACAACTTGACTGATTGGTTGGCACTCAATATTCTATGACAGTTCATCGTTTTCAAGAGTTTGTATCCTCACCTGAAACTTTTACCACAGCATCACAGGCCCAGTCCTGTTTTTGATAAAGTCAACATCATCAGCTTTGATAAGTGCACAACTGGGTCTGCACTCAATAAAACTGAAAACTGGGAAACCTCTTCAATATTAAGAGTGAGTTTAGCTGAGATGAGGGTCAGAACTTCAGGGCCTGTTGCTGACTGCCTGACCCCAATGGGATGGCAGGTGGAAATGGGCAACAAGAGGGATAGCAGTGGGATGATGGGGCAGCACCAGAAATACAGCTTTCTAGAAAGACAGATGCAGCTTTAATCCACAACTCACCCAACAGGTTATCTTCCTAACACCCATAATAAAGTTGGTAGGAGTGGTTTGAAGAAATCACAGAGAAAAGCTACCTTTTGCATAATTGTGCTACACTATTTCTTGTTTCTTACAAGAATAACATTCTGAAGATAAGAGCAGCTTCCTAAGGAAAAAAAAAAAGGAAGATATGTGGGACTATATGTAAATACAGTATAAGGACACAGTAGTTAGCAGATGTATTTTACTGATGGGACCATATCTGGAGTGCTGTATCCAATACTGGGGTCCCCAGTACAAGGAAAACATAGACATCCTGGACTGAGTCCAGTGAAGGAGCAAGAAGATGATTAAGGTCTCAGAGCATCTGCCAGACAAGGACAGAACTGGGTTTGTTCAGCCTGGAGAAGAGAAGGTTCAAGGGGATCTTACCGATGTGTGTAAATTACACCAAGAGACAATGGGCACAAATAGAAATACAAGAAATTCCATTTAAACATAAGGAAAAACTTTTTTTACTGTATGGTCAAAGACTGGAACAGATTGCTCAGAGAGGTTGTGGAGTCTCCATCCTTGGAGATGCTCAAAACCCAGTTGGACACAGTCCTTTGGCATCCTTTTCTGGCTGATCCAGCTCTGAGCAGTGGGGTTAGACTAGATGATGTCCAGAGGTATCTTCCAACCTCAGATATTCTGTGTGATTCGAGGACTGTTTTATACAGGGAGCAACTGAGAAACATCAGCTTGTTTTTTATTTACAGAACTTTGTCAGAGGCATTTGTGAGTAAGGAATATTATTTTTGCCAGTTGGCATTATGTGGACTAGTACTGACTGATAGGTGTCCGCATCTCAACGTGATTCAGGAACTACCGTACTGAAATCTGTAAGCAGTTGATGGAAGTTGTGCTCCAAACTAGTACACATAGAGTTTCCCTTTGACTCCACTAATAACTAATGTAACTGACCTTCTGCCAGCAAAACACATTCCTTTGAGGCCAACAGAAAACTGTAGTGAGTGGGCCATCATCTTCATCATTCTTCAAGTTCCCCTCTGTGGCCAACATTGGAAAGGGCAGCTTTTCTTGTGTCGTCCATACCTCCCCCCCCCGCCACCTGCCAGTGATAGTACTAATAAGTTTTAATACAAAAGAACAATTTGTTACTTTAGAATTAGCACCTGACTGCTCTTCGTATGGAAATAAGGTTATTCTGCTCTAATGATATTGCTGAGCTGAATGCACAGTTTGAAGTTCATGACCCATTGAAATGATGATTTATGGACCTTTCTTGCAAATTACATGTGTTACCATGATACGTAATATATTTCTATCATTAGACCTTTGAAAGGAGTTTTCTTTTGCAAGATTCTCCTCTTGTCTGTTGTGGATACTTTTGTTCACTCAACACTGCCCCACACGAGGGTTTAAATTTTACAGTGCACTAGAAACCTCTTAAGTTTCTGCTTTCAGGTAAATGCTTGGTGGTGTCCACACTCAGTCCACTTGGGTGGATGTTACAGTGGAAAGCCTTTCTTCTGTACTATCACCAGTTACATATGGTCTCAACTCTGGGAAGACGGGTCATGTTGTCAAGATCTGCACTGAGATGTGACAGAGAAAGAGATAGGAGGAAAAATGGCAAGGCTTAGCAGTATGGCTGAGGAAGCTGAAATGTGATGATATCTGCTCCCACAACATCTCCCCTTCTTGTCTGTGCTCAATGTTAAACTTGTTACATGAGAAGAAAAATCAATGCGGGATCAAAGAATTAGGGAGAGATCATGGTGGATCAAGAAGCATTTTGCTTATGTAGGATTATAATGTGAAAGGCAAAAATAAGTACGTGGAACAAAAAGTGCTGGGGAATGGGAACAGCGTGGTGTGGATTTCCCTCTGTTGCATTTCCACTGAATTTCATTCATTGAAAATGCTCAATATATGGCAAATATTTAGGACACCAGTGCCAGAGCAGTATTTTGTATATTCTGTGGATGGAAGTGTACTGGGAATCTGGTCAGCAGTGTAATTGTTTATATTCATTATAAACAATCTGTGTTATTTGGCAACATACCCTGCCTTTCGGAGTTGACTCTCGTTGTTGCTGCTGAGATAGTTCCATCAGCTGGTTGTAATTTTACTTTGGGGGGATACAAGAGTACACTGTATTTCTTCCAAATTATCTGTGGGAGAAACATGAAGAATACACCAAAGGCCCCTTACTCTTGTGGGACCTCTTTTGGCCTTCTTCCAATAGTTTCTAAGGACCATAAGAGGATGCAGAATAAGTTTAGTTTGTGTGTGCCTTGTAGCCTGTTTTATACCTCTGCATCTTCTTTCCTGGTTTTAATCTCCAACTACTTTTAGCAGATAAAATAATGAAGAGAATTGCTACTGAAGGTAAAATGGGGCATGGGATGGGGGGAAAAGATCTTGCTGTGAAAAAGTTAAGTCCCTATTTGGCTTTAAAGATGAAGCAAATACTATAGAAGCCATTTTTCTGAGCCCTCTACACAAGGCTGAGTTTATCCCAGATGTTTAAGTATGGTTTTTGCAAGATGGGACTTTGCATTTGTCCTAGCTACCCTGCACCTGAAGCACTTACTTGTGCTTAGTGTAAATATGTACTTGTGATCCTGCCTAGAACAAGGGGAATGTAAAAGCTTTTCTACCTATCAGATATTTGGGAGATTCCAAACGATCATCTACTGTATGAGGAGGAACTACATCTTCTGCCTTTTTTTTTTTTTGCCTGAAAGAGCAGCAAAAAGGCCTGACAATGAATTAGCCAGTAAGCTTCAAGATCTTCCATCTCATAGTCTCAAGTCTGCCCAGAATGGGTCAAAGCAAGGACTCAAAACCTGAACTTTTACATCCCACATATGTGTTCTAACAACTCATCACTTGAAAGGAGGATTTCTCTGTCACTCCTGAGCTGTTCCAATTTGTAGGAATAATTAAATATTCATTAAGCTTAATGAGAGATGGATTCTACAGTACAGCAAGTTTCAGCATTCACCTTCATTGTCACTGGTTTGCACCAGTGATGCAGGTTTGAGTCTGCTCCAATGACTCCTCAGAGCAAACAGCCATGCCTAAATTGCTGGACTGAGATTGCTTTTGCTTGACTGACATTTTCCAGAAAAAAAAAAAAGAAACCCTAAACCAAACTGTTTGTTGAAAGAGGCCTGACCAGCTCTGCATGAGTCCTACTACATCCCTGCTACTTCTCTGACCACAAACCTGATCATATTCAAGCGAAAATATTATAAGAACGTGTCCCAGCCAGCCAGCAGTGGTTTAGAAGAGCATTTCATCAGCATGAACAGTTCTTCTTCCTCTCACATACTGTCAGCCTCCACTGTGGGGGAATGTGTTTGTGCTCACACCCGTGCCTAGAGATCACAACTGCACAAGAACATGAAAAAGTTTTTCCACATACATTAGGTACTCTAAAAAATTTCCAATAGTTTTCTGTTTTCTCAGCTTTCTCCCCTTGTCCCTTTTTGCTAAGCCTATGCTCGTCATGCGTGTACACTTCAAAGTGAGAAAGACTTTTATTCTGAAAGTAGCTGTTTCTGCTATGGGAAAGTGCATTAGCTTTGGCTGCGATCTTCCTCCAGGAAGGTGAGGCTCTGCTCTCAGCTTACAGCCAGGCTGTCCCGGCTCCACTGAGTTTGACCCAAGGACGGAATTCAGTTCCTCTGGTGCCAGAGGCTCACTTTAGCGCTCCTTTAGCAAGGTTGCCTCTTTCCCCGTCCTTCCTGCTCTTGGAAAATGCAGGAGGAACTTCTCCAAATTTTGATCAGGTGCATTTCATTTGTTCAGTACTTGAAGAGCAGGATTTATTTACTGAGGATTTAAATTTCTCTAGAGAAACCAAATAGCACTGCTCTTTAAGCATGCCTCCACATTTAGAAAGCATTGGATTACGCTTTCCATTTGAAGCTTTTCTTCTTAAAAACTAATTCAGACATCTCTCCTGAGACTTTCCCAGTACTGCCCCCTCCTTGTAACCCAATCCACCTGTGCCTAAGAGCACAGCTCGCTACTTGCCAGGTGTGCAGGCATGTTTGTCACAGAAAAGAGGTACGACATAACCATTGGCAATATGAGCTCTGAAAAAGCATTCAAAGAGAGCTTTATATATTTTTAAGTATAAGGTGTGTGCTGCTTTGCTAATGGGATTCAGTATCTCTATTTTACTCTAAATGCACCTTTTCCTCTGTCAGCTGTGAATGAGAAATTAATTTTATTGACTTATTGGATCACTTTTGATTAGAGATGAATCTCTTCCCACAGGCATCCTCTGACATCCTTCCTTTACCTGAGTGCTATCAAAACTAGTAGGAGGCAACCACCATTTCTATTTGAATGAATTCTCTTGTTATTATAGTGTCAGGCACTCAGCATTGTCTGACCCTGCAATCTAGAGGCCCAGACTTTCTGCACTCCTGGGAAATACTTCTGAAAAATAGTGATAACTAAGATAATAATAATTCTCAGCACTCCTGTAAAGCTTTTAATCCACTGATCTCAAACCAGATACCAGCACTTACTATTAGAGGAAAGCTAAATATGTGGCATGAGGGATCCTATCATTTGAAGGAGGAAGCCAGCAGAACACTGTGCACTGGGCTGTTACAAAGGACAATGGTCAATTGTATTGGGTAACACACTGATCTCACTGCACTTAATGACAAAATGACTTCAGTGGAGCCATAAACACAAAAAAGTGTTGCGAAAAATACTGTCATGGTCTCTGTATTCAAAATATGCCTTTTGTAGCAAAACACTGGAAACTGTAATGCAGATGTTTGCTATCTGTTGCATATCTTGCATGTCAGACTTACCAACTTCAACTCTTTAGCTTCTTTGTCTATCTAATTTCTTTCAAATTTGAATATTCATTGATACAACCTAGTAAAGAAAGTGAAATTTTGCAAAAATACCCTGCAAATATCGTCATTATTTCAAATGGATTTACTTGTACACCAGATTTTTTTTTTTTTATTGCATTTCACAGAAATTCAAGGAACCTCTTTTTTTTTGGCACCAGCATTCATGGTAAATGGCCTTCAAAGTGTCATTGAAGAGATTTTGGTGAACAAAAAATTTACATTTCCATATGTACATCCTGATATTTGCTCTGGAAAAGTGGGCAAACACACCCAACTAGGAGGGAGACAGATAATCATGTATCTATATGACAAACTATAGCTAATCAATGCTACATGACTAACAAGTACCTTATAGCCTCAAAGACAAATTCCAATCAATCCAGACTGCTGAGAACTGGAAAAAAACCCTAATTCTAAAATAGGTTTGAATAGCAAACACTTCTGAAGCATCTGTGATCTGCTTATGGATTTCCTACAAGCAGAAGGAAAAACATTTCCCTGATAAATGACTTCTTGTTAATTATTCACCGAGTCCCATTCTCCCACCTACTTTAATGAACTCTAATATAGTGAATGTTAATACTCAATATAATGAAAGTAAATTTTCACCCTCAGTCCAGAGTGAATGGCACAATCGCTTTATTCTTTTATTCACAAAGTGTCAGTCATTCATTTCAACTCTGGATCATTCAATAGAACTAAGATATGCAGTGAATGCGATTCCAGTCATGTCATCCTGTTTGCGCAAAGTGATTCTCAATAGTACTTGATGGCACGCTGCTGGATTGGCTCAGTGCATTAAAACAAACTAAATTATTCTGGTTTTACGTACATATCGGTACTTGTTGACATACTAGTAAATTGTTTTAATAGCCTGTACTCACAAAGGTGTATATCTTTGTAGTTAAATTCCAATACATTGTAAAGTATACTTTACATAGAAAATATTACTCTCTCAGGAAAACTGTAATCACAAAGTTTAGACTCAAAAAATACAGTAATGCCAACTGCTTTATCTGATCTTTGAATAGCCATCATAAGCTAGATGTGGGTGACTAAATCAGAAGTGAGTAGTCCAAGACACAGCTTTGGAGCTAGGGCAAGATAATGCGCTGTCAGTTACAGCCCAATTAGATGGTACTCCACTTAGCTATTTGTGGCCACAACTGCAGCCTTGATGAAAACCAAACCAAGATGTTTTTTTACTTAATCCTGAAAAATAATTTCCTTTAAGCTGTCTTTAGACCAGATTCATATCTTATGTCAAACAAATATGATGAATACTTCCCTCAGTTAATACCACTTTTGTGTGAAGGGTGTGCATTGGCCTAGCAAAGCAATAAATAAATCCACAATGATGAATACTGGCACTCTTTACTCCTCATTCCTGCCTCTGCTTTCAGCTCCATGCTGCCATGCCAACTCAAGATGTACGGAAAATATTCTTAGTATGTGTCCTGTTTATGAAGATTGACCTGTTTCCTCCAACTTGTGGTGGTCCTTAAAGCCCAGGAGGAAATAATTCACCTCACTAACCTTTAGGGACTTAAGTGCACAGATGACTTGCTGGTGTTTTTAATTGGTTCAGCTGTACAAGTTTGATGTGGTTTGCTACACTTGCTGCTTTTGTTATAAAACAGCAAAACACCCAGGAAATCTTATTTAAATGCACGTCCAACCTCTCATCTACCCACACAGCTATTACTGGATTGTGGTTTTCAAAATTTGATCAGAGGGGGGTCTTCCAATTACCAGATGAGTTAAGATTCATTCCTTGAGTCCGGATACTGAGGGGCAAAACACATTGTTGATGTCAGATAGAAACTTTGCCTGGCACTAACATATCTCACTGATGATGATATTCTTTGCCTGATTGCGTTCACATTCACCTCTCTGTAGGACTTGGTGTCATCTTTCAAAATAGCTGAACCTTTGCCACTTAAGCATGTGATCTGACTCCTTTCAGAGCAAAGATAATTCCTAAAAGCCCTAGAAAATCGGTGTCTTCAATTTGAATACATTCAGCATTAGAAATATATGAGCTACATCTACTTTGGGAGGCAGAGAAGGGGATGGGGTGATGGGGCATTCCAAGAGTGGGAGTGGGTCATTTAGGTGTCCCTTTATTTTAATATTGCATAGTTTCTAGCAGGAGAACCACAATCATGCTGCAAACCTGTCTCCAGGGGAGCCAGATTGGAAAATCTTACAGGAAAGATCTGCAGGGTGAAGTTATTCTCAAAATTACTAATTTTAGCTGCCAGTCCATTGGTATGTTCTGTTCTGCAGCATTGGTTGGGAATCGCTGTATGTTCAGGGAAGCGCTATAGAGCTGCAAATGGTTTGTATTTTACAAACACTGATCAAATGTGGTATTAAACAGACAATTAAGCAGATTTCTTAATGGCATGGCTGTCCACTTTGTGCCACTCACCTGAATGTCTGTCTCCTTAGCAAAATTTTTGACAAATGGGAGAATTCTTAGTAAATGCATGCTTTTGGTTGATTTCATCTGAACACTGGACTTTTTTTGTTATATAAGAATATATAGAGAGAATAACAAATCTTAGAACAGTATGAGGTGGTAGAAAATAAAAATAAAACAATCACATGAATACTCCGGAACTGCCAGGACACTAGAACCTGGAGATTTGAGGTTGTCATGGTTTAGCCCCATCCAGCAACGAGAACCACGCAGCTGCTTGCTCACTTCCCCCGGTTGGGAAGGGAAAGAGATTTGGAAGAGTAAAAGCAAGAAAACTCGTGGGTTGAGATAAAGACAGTCTAGTAAGTAAGGCAAAATCTGCGTGCACAAGCAAAGCAAAACAAGCCATTCATTCACCACTTCCCATTGGCAGGCAGGTGTTCAGTCATCTCCAGGAAAGCAGAGTTAATGGTTACTGGAGAAGACAAACGCCATAACTCTGAATGTCCCCTGCTTCCTACTGCTTCCCCAGCTTTATATACTGAGCATGATGTCACACGGCATGGAATATTCCTTTGGTCAGCTGGGGTCAGCTGTCCCGGCTGTGTCTCCTCCCAGCTTCTTGTGTGCTCCTAGCCTGCTCGCTGGTGGGGGAATGTGAAAAGCAGAAAAGGCCCTAACTGCTTAGCAACAACCAAAACCACCAGTGCGCTATCAGCATTGCTTTCATCCCAAATCCAGACCACAGCACTATATCAGCTGCTAGTAAGAAAGTTAATGCTATCTCAACTGAAACCATGACAGAGGTGGTTTGCAAAACACCCACAAATGAAACCTGATATATTGGTTACGGTCCCTCATGTGATGGGCTTTCTCCTTCAGACCTCATGGATGCTTTGTAACACATCCTCAAACCGCTAATGATACATCCTCAAAGTGCAATGCTTCACTTTCTGCACAGAAACTATTCATTGGCTTCTAAAGTGCTAAAACTCTCTGCAAAGATGCACTATAACCATTAACAACACAGGGAAAATGTGATTTATTTATGTTTCAGTCACTGATTAAACAATAGTATCTAAGATAACAATCATAACTGAACTAGGGAAAGGGTAGAGGATGCAGAGTTCTGTAGAATGTAGAAATAAAAAGCCCTTTTGCTTGCATTTTTCATGATGGGAACTTGACAGGCATGTAAAAATGATAGTGGCAGAGACGCAATGGAGAGATTCTCTTCTGCAAGAAAGAAGTCAGACCATACACAGTTTCTCTCATACTAAGAAAGCACAGGTTATTAGGCATATGCTGTTCTTGTATGTGTGAGATAAAGTGGGCCAATGGAAATATTGTATTTGCATTAGTATATTCCACTTGATATAGAATATAATACAGTTGTGGCAGGAATATTATTACTTTTTTTTTCTTTTACTGTGTTATGTTTTATAATACTTATTCTTTGAAGAATACCTAAAGGATTTGGTTTTGTCCTTATTTCTGTTTCTCAAGGATCAGAAGTTGTTCCCATTAAATAAGTATATTTTGAGTTTGACTGTAGTGGTGTCAGGGTGCAGTCCCAGCACAATCTGTCTGTAGAATATTGTATTTATCCAGTTTTCACAATTCAGTGAATACTATTGATCTCCTCTGGGAGATACCCTCTGAGCTAAAGGGTGCTCATCTCCATTAGAAATGAGCACGTTTTATTGGCTAAACTGCTTAAAGGGCAGTATATCAAATACATCAAAAGTATATTTAGCAATACCAGAGATTTTACAAATTTTAGTCATAGTTTCTCCATTTTTTTAAAAAGCACACATATACTGACACAGTGGCAATCCCAACATCAGCTGCTGCATACCAAGTCACTATCACATGAATAAAGTGATGGAAGGGAGGAGACCGAGGGAAAAGGGACTAACCGGGTTTGGCATAGGCCTGGTCTCTTCACTTAGACATGGACATGCTTCCATTTCTGGTTCAGGAGGTAACGGCTTACTCTGATCAGCCAGCTGAGCTTCTTCAACAGTCACCTCCCACCTCTAGCCCTTCAAGTCCGCAGATTTTGCATAGCGAGGATTTGCTTTGGCTGAAAGGAAGGACAGAGGCATTGGCACAGCAGATAAACTGGCAGCCTGGAGTGAACAGTAACTTCTTGCAGGCAGGCTGTAACAAACCACTGGAGGCAGTAGAGAATGTGTGCCCAGAACTGTGATTTTTTAAAAAATCAGGATGGAAAAAACCAAACTAAATGCAAAAAAAGGTATATTCCTTCTCCATATTTTCATATACAGAATCCACTCCAAAGTTCATTAAAGTAAATAGCTTCGATAATCATTGAATCATAGAATCACGAATCATAGATTCATGAATCAGGCAGTCTTTATATCCAGGACTGAATTACGATCCAGTATTAAAAATTTCTGGAGTGGAACCAACTCCAAACCTCTGGCCTGCTGGTAATAACATGGCATCAGCCTGCCTGAAAATATTATTCCATCCTACTGCCACATACAAATCATACAACAAAGAAGCTGTTCCTGTGAAAACAAAGGCTAGAAGCAACCTGCTTGTTGCATCCATTCCTTTTGTTTGTTTTTATTGTTGGGGTTTTTTTTGTTTTAATGTTCACAAAAGCTGTTACAAATTATTTGGGTCTTAAACTCCTGGCTGTATACATGCAGCTCCCAGTGATGTTAGGAGAAATTAGTCACTCTTCACATGAATGATAAAGACAAATGATGTGATTCATCTCATCTAACTTCAGCCATAGGCATTTGGGCTGATACATTCAGTTGAAGGAATTTTACAGAAGTATAGATCCCAGTCCTTCTGGCTGAAGAGATGAGTGCCTCAGCCCATACCACTGGTCATTACTTTCCCTCTCCTGGAGGTTACTGCTCCCTCTGGTTGGCCAGCTCAGCTACCTGTGGGAGCACCCCCAAATTTATGCCAATCAAAGTGAACCAGGTTAGCTCGAAAAGTTTCATATTACAAGGTATCAGCCTCTTTCTGCTGCAGATGGAAGAAGGCTACAAAAAAGAAGATACTATAGGAGACTGAACTATTACAGATCATATTGAAATATGGCATTGCTCTTCTTGTTAAATTACATACAAAACCTCAGTGATGATTTTAATTTCCTTAACATCACTGTGAACTGAAGAAAGCTGCCTTATCTCTGTGGTCAGTGTAAATGCTGGGTTTCCTTTTTTTCTACATTTTTATAATTAGTGTATTTTTGCAATCTGTTAATTCTAACTTGTGAATTTTATATTGTAATTCCACAAAACCAGCAATAGTTGCTTTCTATTGCATTCATTAAAGCAGAACTGCTTAGAATGGTAGATGGAGAATTTAATGAAGAGAAAAAGGACATGAAAAAAATGTGGCTTCTCACATATCTCAGCTCAAGCCCTTCCCAGGTGGAAAATGGAGAACTGGGCACTTTTTGTGGACAGCTTTAATTGCACGACAAGAAGAATGTGATCAGTTTCTGCTGTATGCATTGTTTCTATGAAAATTTGCAACGCCCACTTGCAAAAATGTAGGGATTATTTAAAAACAATTATCATTTATCACAAATATTTAGATAACAGTTTCGTAAAGCAAAATGCAGTGCATCTATGTGCTGAGCTGCTGGTTCTGCTGTTTTCAATAAATTTAATAACTTTTCAGAGAAAGACTATAGGGACACACACCACCAACACTCCAAGCACAAAAATGACAAAATGCCTCCCAGTTCAGCTGTGACCAGAAGAATGGGATGTTTCTGGGAGATCTTCATTCAAGGCCAGATGTTTTCACCCCCTTTATTGAGAAGCTTAGCAGCTTTCAGATGGCCTCTGCAAATCCCTAGGGCGTTTTCAGACTACTGGAGGATGACTTTAATTTGCATGTTAAAAGATATGCAGACTTGCTTTATAGGTTGCTTTTCTGCATCCCTCCCAGTTTGCCCCATAGGTAAAACCTTCCCTGCAGATGGCATGATAGGAGACATGGGAATTTCTTCTCTGCAACAGCCTCTGTTTGTTCACCATACAAT
Organism: Ibidorhyncha struthersii; assembly: GCA_013398815.1. Classification (NCBI taxonomy): domain Eukaryota; kingdom Metazoa; phylum Chordata; class Aves; order Charadriiformes; family Charadriidae; genus Ibidorhyncha; species Ibidorhyncha struthersii. Next base: position 607,461 of record VZSZ01003187.1, on the reverse strand, counting down.
TTTCAAAGTATCCAGTCTTTCTATTCGCAAGTGTAAATGTACTAAATATGTACACATGTAGGTGTACATATACTTATATATGCGTATGTATAAATTCATGGGGAATTTTTTTTCTTTCAGTGAAGGCATCTGTTACTGATCAGGCCTCCAGGGGAGCCTGACCCCAGAACCTTTTCTCCTCAATGAGCAGCAGAGTGTCTCAGGGCTATAAACACGAACAGTGTAACTGCATAAAATTAGATCAAGGGCCTGCATATCGCAGCTATGAATTGCATGAGCACCTGAACGTGTTTTACTTTGGCAGCAAGAAAGCAGAAAGAACTGAAGAGGTTAGCAGGCAGGACGCCAGGCAAACCAGCATCCCCCCGGCCCCGAGAGGGGGTGTCCCGTGAACAGGCAAACCTAGCTAAGGCAAAGGCTGAGTCAATCAGAGTTGAACACAAGCATTTATCTAACTGGATTCATTTCTAATAGGACATTTATATTAATTTAACAGTTTAAAAGGCATTGATGAAATTTGGTTCTTGACAAAGGGAAAACATAGAGCCTCCTCTGTATGCCTTGTACCTACCTAAATTAGCAACTAATGAAAACAAATTGCATTTAAAGGATTTTAATATTAATTGAGTTAATTATGATATATTCCAAGTAGTACACTTAGAATCAGTCTGTAATAGCAAGCTAACAGATGTTGGCATTTTTATTATTAATTATACATTTCATTATCATATGATGATTGTCAAACATCATTTGACAGCAAAAAACGTATAAATGATTCACACGTTTTATATTGTAAAGATGATACTGTGCTTGATTTTTTAATATGCTGACTTTAATATGCTAAATACAAAATACTCTTTGTTTTGGCAGCCTGAAATACAGACAGCTTCTGTATAACACCAAAGACTGAGTATTCTAATATGGGTTGAAGCTCTTAAAAAGAAACAAAACGAAACAGCTGTCACATTTGAAGGTGAGGTATATATTTTAAGATTGCTTCAAGTAGCAACAGAAGGTAAAAAATATCAATGTGTATATTTAACAAGCATCATTTGCCTCTGTCATTCATATGGTTATGAAACAAATGTGTTGGGAAATACTGATGCTAACAAGTTGCCATCCAATCAAGATAAAATTGGGGAACAATTTCTGCAATATTTGCAGCATGAGTGCATTTTACTTAGAGTTTGTTTAAAATTCATAAAGTTTCATCTTTAAAATGAAGCACTGGAGTTATCTTATTGATTTCAAATCACATTACGTGTATCCTTCAGAATGCAGTTTCAGCAAAGCCTGCTGTAGGTACAGTAAATATCTCCAAAAGAACATTTGGGGAGGAAGTGTAAATCTCCACTGCATGTCAGAGCAGACAGATCAGAGCTTTCCAAATCAAATACTGGTACACTTATCTTTATAATCACCCAGGATTTTTTTTGCTTACTGTTTTCTAGATCAGTATAATCTTTGTTCATTGAATAAATGTTAAATACTGTAAATGACAGTTCTCTGAGGGCTATGCTCGTCTCAAGACATCATTTAATCTAATACAATCAAACAGCAGTCATGTCTGAGAGAAAGGTGAGTCCATTTCACAGCCAGCTTGATTTTTTTTAACAGAAAGGGTCATTTAGTAATTGTTAAACAAGTCATAAACATCCTTGCCAAACTCCATCACTTCAAAAGGCATGACTGGTAAATGAAAATGGATCCAAATTACCCTCTTTGCTCCTGCAGGGCATGAAGTGCTCGGACATAGTAATAATTCTGTCTTCCTATATCCCTCACGCACACGTACCATTTCAGAATTAAGTTTTTCCAATGATCTCTTTTTCCCCTTTGTTCAAGTTTCACAGTTAGACCATCCTTCCCATTCTGTATTAGCACAGTTCACAAGGAAGCTATTTCAACTTCGTTTTCTAACACTTATCTGCTTAAAGTGCACATAATGTATGTCTGAAATATAGCCATTATCCAGAGCTCTGATTGTAGCAGGAGATTACTCTTAGCTGACTCACAGAAAATTGTTTAACCCTAAAAAACTGGGTTTTAGACATAGGAGTGTTTTTGAAACATCCTCAGATTGAAATTTATCAGACTGTTAGAATAAACTTAATTTCTTTTAATTAACCAAGGGACATTGTCCCTTGGATTTTTAAGGGCACAGCAACAACACTGGGGTAGCTCCTCAGCAAGTGGCCACTAAAACCACCAGAGCTGCAGAGGCTGCATCAGCTGGTCATCTATGTTAATATCCTCCTTCAATTATTACTGTGCAAGGAGGTTAAATACTATATTCCTGTTTCTCATTGCTATGAATATGCTTTCTTCATTTCTCTTGCTTAGACAATGGAAAATGAACGGTCTTTTCCAAACGGTATTTTTCATGTGATAGCATGATACCGAATTGCTGGGCTTGAAGGGCCCCAGAGGCAATTTGATTTGTGGCACCCCTTTTCCTGACATCTGTAGTAAAAAACCCCACTCTTTTAGCAGAAGATTTGCTTAAGGCTCAGAATAAGGAGAAAAGGATGATATTTACACTGACATTTTCTAAGTTGTACCATTGCCGGAATGTTCTGCTTTTGTAGGATTACTCCTAGAGGATCTCTTCAGGGCTGGTTCTGGTCTGGTCTTTTTATGTTTTATTTACCCTGTGCCTGTTTATTGTTTGCAAAATACACTAAGCGTGGAATCTCAAAGGGTCATTTTCCATTGCTGCCCTCTGCTGTATTATCAGCAATCTGTTCCCCAGCATGTGCAGAAGCCAGGCATGATTCAAGGGCATGAAGAGGAATTTCTCAACAGTTTGTGCTTACAGTTTTCTTGAGTCATGTGGTCCCGTAATAATTTTCTAGGAAACATCCCAGTCCATTCCTTGTTATCAGGTTCTTGCTTCTGTGGCTTCTGTGTGGGTATCATTGTTCTTTCCTGGACATTAGTGTTTGATATACGATACTACCCCTTCAGCCTTGCCTACAGGCCGTATTGGTGGCACGCATCCAGTGACGATGTTTTGACCTAATTGCCCACAAGTAGTATTGAAATTCAGCATGGAGTATATCAAGATCTACTTTCATTTCATTTGACTTTCCATCATGAGGAGTACTGAGAACCTCTTATCATAAGCGGTAACAAGGTTTCTTCTTGAATTACTGAGCTTCAGCTGTACCAGGACCTGGCAGATTTCCAGCACAACCTATAAACTGGCTGAAGCTGAGTAAACAAATTATAGTGAATTTATAGTGCACAAATTTAGCCTCTCATTCTGTTTGTGATTTGTCGGTGAACAGTTTACAGCTTGTTTTGCTTCATTCATAATTCAAAATCTTTTGGCAAAGTACTTCGTCAAATAATCCTCTACTTGTATGTGGTGAGTTTTTAGCAGGTCTTTGGGATATTCAAGTCTCAAGGGGCATTAACAAATTTTCATGGAGGCACAGGCTTCCATCCCTTTCTTTTGACTAGGTATTAGTATTAGGCTTGTTCATTTTCAGCATTCTACAAAAGTTTCTGGCTGCCTTTTTTGTCGGATAATGAGAAATTTTTTCTTAAAACATTATGAAGGCACAAATGCACGTTATAAAAGCAGCTACCAAAGGAAAAAAAGCCCTCAACAACAAAACCAATGGCCATTGCACTAAGATTTAGCTGCAAAATTGAGTCACAAGCAAGATGACAGGCTTGTAGCCTAAAGGTCTTTCCTAGAGCGAGGTTTCAGCCTGTCGTGAATCCTATTGGACTAAATCTTAACAGAGTAAAGTGTTTAGCTGTTCACTGTAACCCTCAGTATAGTAGAAAATAACTCATATTTTCCCTTCCCAAGCTAAAATCACATTCCATACTACAAAAACTTAAATCCCATTGACAAAAGATAGGACTGACTGGGCAAGCATATTTCAGTGCAAAAGTTATGTTTTCTAGTGACAGATGTGGCTATACTGGAAAAGTCAAGGTGATGCCAGACACCAGTCCCCAGCAAGCATAGCGAATCCAGAACCAGACTCCACCATCACCTCTTCTTCCCGCTGTAGCTGTCGGATAAGCAGCTCTAATGCAAGGACTACTTCAGCTCTTTCCAGGCTCCTGCCTCATCCTCTCCTTTCTTTTGCAGGAGCTACAATATGAACACCTAAAAAGTGTCATAATAGGATAACAACTAAAACCACACAGCTTGCTGTCTGCTCTTGGTTGTACAATGCAGTAATTGTCTTATCACTAATTTTTTAATATTAATACCCTAAATGCACCCTTCCCGAATAGGTACAGGCCCCTTAGATATTCCTGTTTTGCCACTGTATCTTTTATGTAGAGACTGTCATTGGTCAAAACGATTACCCCAAGTTTCTCAATTTTACCAGTGAATCAAGGAATAATCCACTCTACCTGAATTTTACTTAACAAGCTGGATGAAATACAGCTGGATGTAGAAGGCCATCTCAAAGCCTGTGCACCTCTTATGCTGCATTTAAATGTCATTTCAGGTTTATTTCAAAGACAAACATGGTACTTATATGATACAGACTTTGCGATGGCCCTCTATACAGGACAAATTCTACCTATCTTCAGCAAACTCATTTATGTGGATATCTGCGGAAGGAAAGACAGAAGACACTGGAACACTGTCAAAGAAAAATCCTTTTAAAAAAAAGCTGATGGAAGCTAATGCAAGTATTAAAAGCAATTATCCAAATGTTTCTGTATTTGCTTATCTGTAAAGTCAGCAGGAAGACTGGTAAAAAACTCAAGTAAAGCTTTAGAAATGTTTTAATGACATATAAACCAAGAAATTTTCAAATCATCACAATCCAGATGGTGCAATATGCTTTGGAACATGGTGGTAGTAGTTCATCACAAGACACTACCATATATCCTGGCTCTGCACCATCTGCATTCATGAAACTCAACCAGACCTCTTATCCTGACTCACTAACCTGCTGCTAGGCATCCATACTTACAGCAAATTGTATAAAATTATGAAACGCATTTAGAAAGCCTTTTTTGCTTCCTCAAAAAAATCTGTAAATACCATAATGCCTACAAATGAATTAACAGCAAAAAGTCACACCGTATGTGTCTAAGGTGGTCTGGAATTCTAGATGATCTTGAGTTACAGGTAAACCTGATTAAACCTTGCATTAAGCTCATCACAACCACAGCTCCAGTTCTTGCTCCAGATACATATAATTAAATGGTTTCATCCATTTCCCTCTCTCTCTCTCTCTCACACACACGTATGCAACTGGGAGCATCAGCTGATTGCTGGTTGGAGACCTGGGAACTGTACGTTTGTTTGTGCTGATACACATTTGAGAGCTGGAAGACAGAGACTAGATGAACTGATTGGGTTTTTAGATGTGCCTTGCAAATGGACTCTGACCTGAATTCACTTCTCTGTGCTTGAGATTATTTTACTTACCCTCCTAGCCCACCATGAAAAACCAGCAAATACAGTATTTCAAACATCCTCATTCACTCTAGAGGTAGATTTACAGAAATAAACCACAATTTTAAACCGAAAAGGAATGCTTCAACAATAATGACAAAAAAATACTATTTAAACAAGAATTGTAGGAAGGTTATACTAGCCACAAGAGTTTCTTAAAGTTGGAAACTAGATTCACAGACTGAATATTTCTTTAAAATTAAAAGAGTCCTTTTGCTGTGTTAACATTATTCCTTCTGTGCTGTTGCAACCACTCTCCCACTCCTTTATCTGACTGATATGGTAATAACAGGTCCTAGGGCCATATGTTCAAATATATTAGAATTCATGATGACTTTGTTCTAGTTTCTTAGTTCTTATTAAGGCTGACAATCTTCAGGGAAAATGAGCTTTTCTAGCACAACTTCCTTAACATTGTAGAAGATTAACATATACAAATACAACATTTGGCGGCACAAGTGCTTGTGTATTGATTGTAAACCTGGTCCTGTCCACACCTGCTTCTGGGCATACTGGAAACAGTTGCCTTGCCTTCAAAGGGAATCTGCCCGCAATGAAATTTACTGGTATGAGCAAGAATTTCCAGGATAAGGCCCTAGATATGTGTAGATATGAGTGAAAACAAAACTTTGGCTGGAGATAACAGGAACAGAGTCGCAGAGCGAGCTGGCACATGCATTCTGAAAGCAAGAGATCCTAACCTGGCCCTGACCCTGCCTGGCTGCAGACCAGCTATTCTAATGATTGCCCTCAGTCATACCCCTGTGGGCAGCCTGGGTGAGGCCTGAGGACTTAAAGATGTGTCTTTGTAGAGCACTACTGAAGTTAATGCAAATCTCAGGAGTACCTGCATGTTAACTAGAGGAGGTTGAAAATGTTTTCAGGGCACATAAAATTTACAGATATGCAGTTTCAGTGGGAATTAAACTATTCACAAAGGCAGATCATGTTGTAAAATAGTTTGGCCAAAAGAGTAAAATCAGAGAAGTATAAATGTTATTCATTGACATTTTCTAGGTGAAATATTTTGACTTTTTGTTCCAAGATGACATTGCATTTTGAAACTGACAGACCCATTTGGGTTTTGGGATAAAAAAAAGGTAAATACCCTCTTACAAAATAAAGTTTCTTGTCTCAGGTCAGGCAGAATGTTTTGCGTCAACTGAGACTGACATTTAAATATATTTTTTCCAGGCTAGACACAAGCAGAAAAATCCAGCTCTAATCTTGACACATCCTGGTAAATGTATAAAACCAAACAATTGTTTCCAAATATGTACACTATTGGGAAAAAGCAGCATTCTTGCTTCAGCTTTCGAGCGAGGATGTAGTTGCTGAATTGGGTTACTTGAAAAGCACCCACCATTCAGTTTTATTAAAAGGTCCTTCCAATTAACAAAACAGCTGTGTTTAGAATTACAAAAAACAACCACAGACTTCCGTAGAGCTTGTCTAGCCATAAATCTGCCATTAGACATGCAAAGATTTTCACCTCTCCTCACATAAGATGTTCCAAGGTTCTCCTGGCCAGCCTTCAGGGTCCCATTTTATGAAGTTAAACTACTTTAGTCTGTGACCTTTAAGATTAACTGTTTGGGGATTTTCTTCTCACACATATTTTTAATCCGTTATCCAATTCGTGCAATTGTTTTAGAGCAACTGTGTTTGTGAAATGCACTTTGTAGAGCTTGAGAAAAGAAATAAGTGCTAAGGAAGGCTTCTTATTTATACAGCGAGGCTGTGTATTACATTTGCATAATATGATATCAGAAGAAATAAATGGCACCAGAAATAAGTGTACGGAGGAAAGTGCTAATGAGCTGTGCAGAACAGGGAAAGACAGTATTTTTTCACAGAGGCTATGGATCTACATTTTGGGAGAAAGTCATAGAATTTTTCTCTAATGAAAACCTGAACAAAGAGATATTGGATCACATTTCCCCCCCCCCGAATTTGTTAAGATGTTTACAGATCTAATTCTGAGTATTAATTAACACGCATACTAAGCTGTACAGCCAGAAAATATGCCCTTCAGATGCACAGTGGAGCATGGTATTGCAGAGGCAGTTTAATGTGCTAGTTGTGCTCCGCTAACATTATGTAGAACAGTGAATGTACCTGAATAAGTCTAAGATGCAGGTGCATATGTAAACACTCAAGCATGAGAAAAACATATCACTGAACAGAGTTAGCCCATGTAAAACAAAGGGAACCTAAAGCAGGAGAAATAAAGCCAGTTGGAATTGGCCTGTTCTGCAGATCTCTAAGAGTTGGTGATTAAAGCATGACGTTAGCACAGGTTCAGCTCTGTGTTGTCACATCCTTCACACGTGATTTTTTGACCCAATCTATCACTGTGCTGTGTACAGTCATTTGAGAAAGGGACCGAGTTCATGCATCTGCTTTTTCTGTTTGGAAGAGGATATTCTGTTGCGCTAAGCATGCCTCGATTTCTGCTTAAGTCAATGGGAGTTTTACTCATTTACCCATTAACTTCCATGGGAGCAGAACTAGCTCCTATGCTTCAGCAGCTGCCATCCTTCTTCTCTGGTAGGATTAATCAATGTTGCCCAAACACTTCAAGACCCACTGACTGATGCTGCAGCAATACAGCAAAAGGTTGAACAGGGGATGGAAAGACTGCACAGTTTATAGTTGACAGCAAACACACCTCCAAGGTGTCCTTATTAGAAGTCTTCTAAATGCAAATGTAGAAAACCAAAAAGACTTGAAAGGATGTTAAAACACAAACTCATTAAACCCGGCTGCTAGTTTCGCTGCTCAGAGAAAAGCTCGAGAACATTTCTTAAAAAACAGCTACCACTACAACACTGATTCACTGCAAGGTTTTTCTTGGACAAACATGTTCACCGAAAAAACAAAACAAAACCAAAGCCCAAACCAACAAGCTGTCCTCTCAATTTATGGCCCTTTTACAATACCTTGTATTATTGATGGGACATGGCTTCACAATCCTTTTTTTTATATTTTACTTTTCTGACATTCCACAGAGAAGAATGCATAGTGCACAGCCAGTCACTGCATCTGGTGGATAATTTTATATCCCGCTCAGATGCTGGAGTATATATGGTCCCGTGGTGAGTACATCCAATAGAGTTTTTTCTTCAATGGGGCTATAAATACAAGTAAAAGCAACGTACTGCACATAAGGTACCTATATATTGTTTTAGTGAGGAGTGAAAGATGCTGTGGGTTTTGGTTGTGTGGATTCATTCTCTCTTACAGCATACTGAATAAATTGATATCTTTGTCTGTTCATTGAAAGGTGAATTTCTCCATGACTAGTGTCTTCCAAAAAAAAAAAAAAATCTCTAAGGCATCAATTACAACTGCCTACCTACGGCACTTTTTGCCCTGCTATTGCTATGGTCTGGGATGCAGTTAAGACAAATTCTAGTAAGATCTGACACTTTCTTCTGGTTTCTCCTGGTGACATTTTAGAAAGACGTTTCCTGATACATGTTAAGCCTGACGGTGAACTATTTTGGAATTTTCCAGCTTCACAGTTTACAGTTGTCACTTTCATTGCTAACACTGGCATAATGGCCATTTTGCATATTTTGGAGTGTTGCTAAGGTCAAATAAGATCTAGACAAAACTGTGTGAGAAAAACAGTAAATTGCTGTTTTTTTCAAAACCTTCTGTCAAGTCATACTCTTGGAATCCAGGAAAAATTCCGAAAACGGAAAACCCCCTCAAAAGCTGCATTTTTTCCTAAAAAGCCAGTGTCACAGAAATGCAACACTGAAGCCTTTAGCCTACCATAGTAATACTGTGGAGTCTTCTGAAAGAAGCAAGTATCAAATCTTGTTGCTCACTTACATCTTCGTGACTTGTTTTTACAAAAAGTCAGGCAGCCTAGTTACATCATATTTTAGCAGTCCAGCTTGGGTTGGAAAAGTGCCTGACATAAAGAATACGTAAGTCTTCTCTGTTATCGAATATATAGTCTAAACCCACAGAGGAGTACTTCATACCTCAAGTGGTCCCAGCGAACTCACTGCGGACACTTGTGAAGGAAGTGTTACCTAGTTATACAAAATTCCACAGTCGGGTCCTAAATCTGGAGCACCAACAACCAAGAAGGTTGCAAGGCAGCTGTTTGTAATACAGCAGAATCTATAGCAGTGGCTTAGTCAAGCTGCATATAGGGAAGTTTTCAGCTGGCTTTGGGTTATAGCACAAAAAGGAAACAATTCTACTGCAGTACAGTGAAGGAAGTTATAATCTTGTTACTAAACTTCCGTAAAATACTCATTTGTTTTTGAAGTGGCATCTGAGTATTTCCTCTCCTGGTCAGAACTGAGAAGTCTTCTGGGTTTTATTTTCCCTCCAGCTTAAGACCTGCACTTTAGGACTCTGACCTACACATTGAGATCTATCTTCCTCTTTAGACAATTTAGATTGTGGTGTACTTCTGATAAGTACCTAAAAGCATCTCTAAGAAATCAGTGTGCAGAGAGAGGTAGTATCTGTCCACGGATTGGACCAGACTTTGCTCTCAGTCACAGCACAGCAAGACTGGAAGGATTCCATGTTGGTGTAGCATCAAATGGACACGTACATCTCTGAGGGCTGCAGCAGGACACAGAGATCCTGGATCTGCTGCTTAGCTGAACTGGCACACTCCTGCATTTCAACGCTGTCATGTAAGGCAACTGGAAACTGTATAGCTATGCTGGCACAGCACAGCAGCTGAACTTTAAAAGACCTTTGCTGTAAAAGACCCTTGCTGTAAAAGACCCAAGGCTACAGGCCTGACGGGCTTGGGGCGCTCTGCACCATCCCTCACTGGACAGCGCAGATATGCCCTCCGGCAGGCAACACCTCTTACTCTGCATTGTATTATCCTTGTGGGGACCAGGCGCATCCCTGATCTGCCCATCAAGAAGCAGTCCTGCCCCTTTCTACATCCAGCTCATTTATGTAAGGGTTTGGTTTGCATTTTCATTGTTTGCCTTGCAAGATGCGTTTACAAGTTCCAATCCTGAGAATGAAGTGAAATCAGATTTTGCTTTCAACTTCTTAATCCATAATCCACAATATTTGTTATCTACTTTTTCAAGCACCAGTGTTTTGGCAATCAAAAAGTCTCAAAAACACAACAAAAACTCTTATACAGCATTATGGGTTTAGCCAGAAAGCTTTGTCAACTCTGGCTCAGCAGAGTTAGTTATCCTGGTTAATTGGATCGATGGTGACAGCTGTAATTACCAGAGATGAGATTGCCTGTACTGTAATTACACTTCAATCTTCCATGTGAGCTGGACTGTAGAATGCGTACTGCAGATTCTTCCAATTACAAACACGTTATGGAGAGCATAGTACTTCTGTGTAATCATGTTTGTTATTATATAGAATAAAAAAATATGGCACCAGCTAAAAGAATTGTTAATCTGAAGCAGCTTTGCTGATTCAAAGGCATTAATCCACAAAGCTTTACTGCTACGTGGTTTTTCAAGATAACCACACTACAGAAACACAGAAGGGTTTTTTTTAACCTAAATAGTTACTAGCTATTCAGCACACTACAACTGCCAGGACTTGCTCCAAAATTTATGTGCAGAACATAAATAAAATATCAGTGTTTATAAGAAAAAGCTCTCCTTTTGAAATCATGCATTAACTATAGGAATAATTCTTTAAATTTTTTTTTTAAGTCCAGTGTAATATGGAAACATATGCCATGCCTGTAAAAAACTTGTTCAAAGAACAAGGACAAAGAATAAGGAAACTATACGCATTTGGCCTTTGCTTTAGGTTTGCAAGACATCAACAATGAATCTACCTTAAAGGAAAAAAGTGGTTTTGAAGGCAAAAGGATGCTGTAACATTTAGTTTCAAAACTAGTGAAACTAGTGAAGACAATATTCTATTCTGCTTCGCTGAATACTTAGCCTTCTGTGGTCATGGACTCTTATTTTGCCTTTTCTTGAGAGCTCCAAAGAGAGAGGATTATATATTTCTCTAATGAGGTATAAAAATGTTACCGCTGATTTGAAACCACATCTACATACACATATTAACTTCTGTTTCCCAGGAAGGCCACTACACCTTGTTTTTATGCAGCTCTTACTCTAATTTTGCTTATTTTTCAGTGCGGATTTAGAAATATCTATGATTCATGTTTGGGGGAGAGAGGAACGAACCAATACATCTTTTTCTCTAAACTTTTCTTTTTTTTTTTTTTTTTTTTTTGTTAACTCCTGAGGCTCGACTATGTCTGATATATTAAAGACCCTGTATGTTTAATGAAATCCATTTATGACTTTATGAGTAAAATCTGTCCCTGAGCACCACTTAAACTCACACATATGCCATCACAAGAGAACTGAAGTGGTACGTCAGTGAGGAAGAGGTCTTGCTCCTGCTCTTTGCAGAGGGGTGAATTTGAGTTTCTAGTACTGAAATCCACAGTTTTGCATTCATGCAGCCATCACATTTTTCTTTGCAAGTGCCAAGTGATGGCACTGCAGAGAAAGCAAGCACCATCTGTCTCCACTGCATGTGCTTTCCATGCAATCCTTTACAATGGGAGGAAGAGTGGTCCTTGCAGGAGGCTGCTACTCTTGCCACTGCCTCTGCAGCCCCTCTCATGGTCTGCATGGTATGGAGTAGCGGCTAGGGAAGAGCGGGCAAAACTTTGACTCGCCACAGCAAGATGCACTGCAGAGGGAGACCTGTGCCAGGGAAAGGGCACATGCACATTAACTCCCCATTACAGCAACTGAGTGTCGAGAACTACACTGATTTCTTCACACATCCTTGGATCCAGTGTACTGCCTCTTGGGGAGAGTGGCAAATCCACAAACTGTTCCCAGATTTTGGGGAAATAACCTCTTTTTTATTTCACAAGCAAGAATTTTCCAAATAATGTAGCAAATTGGGAGGGGAAAAGGGAGAGGAAAGTTTCCTAGTTCAGTTCAAACCTAGTTTGAATCTACTTAAAGCATCACTTGAGCGTTAGTATAATAAAAATCCTCAACACGATTTCACTGTTTCAAGTAGATATTAAAAGTAAATGTTTGGATATCATATATTCTGGATAAAATTTCTTTCTAATTATAGCCATTTTCTTTCACTCGTTTTTCTGGGTATAACTTGCAATTACCTTTTTTAACAATTTGACGCCAACTATAAAACACTGTGGAAGATTTCTGAATTAAAATTACATTATCTTATCAGGCACTGTTACTGAGCCTTATATGATACATGCTATTGGGGATATGCAATTTATTTAAGCTACCATTTCCCTAATGTTACAAATAGGCTAGTTCACTGTTGTCTATATTGAAAAGTTTGGTATTGTATTTCAAAATGAGTCTATGAAATCCTGATTAAAAGAAAACGCCTAGGCATACATTCAACCTTAAGCATGTGATTCCCTTGAAATAAATGGTTCCACTTACATATTCAAAGGTAAGCATGTGCTTACTGCTTTGTTGAGTTGGGGCCTCAGACATTTCCAGAGACTTTAATATCACATTTGCAAACCAGATGGTAGTGCCTTAGTTTAGCAACAATGGAGCAAAGTGTCCTTCGTTTATACTTTAATCTCAGAAAATGAGATCAAGACATTTTCAGCAACTAGTTGATTGATACTATGTGAAAGCTGAACAACCTTGTTAATTAGGCAGTCCTGCTGGAGTGTCTGAAGTGCACTGCAAACCGTAATTAAAATATAACATTACAGTGATCTGTGGAAGCAACCTGCTTTAACCCTCCCTGAAGAACCAGCCTTCCTGAAGGTGCACTGCGGCATTATAGGGGCAGACAAAAAGAGCGCTGCCATGTGATCCAGCTACAGAGGTTAGCAGCTTTCAGTTTCATAAAAGGATTAATCAGACTGGAAAACCAGAGACAAAAGCTTGCATTCTCCTGCTAAAGATCTGAGTATTCAGCAACTACATTTCGTTTTATTTGTTTGGATTCCCACTTCACAAACACAAACAAAAATAGTAACTTTGTGGACTCCAGAAGGCTCACACTAATGCCTGCTGAAGAGATCCTTTTTCTCACAGCATAAAGACATAGATGGCTGATGAAAGTTTCTCGTCTACACTGGCCCAAGGCAATGAATATTCAAGAGGTGCTTACCTTACCAAGCAGACAAAATCTTCAAGGAAATTGGAAGGGGGAAAGGAGAGGCAAGAGGGTCAAGTTCATATAACAACTTATGTTGTAGAGGTTGAATTTGTCGAGACCATCCTGAAATTGCTTCATTACGGCCGCAGTGAGAACTGCAATGGGAAACTTCAGCAAACCAACTTCTTTAGATAAGTTTTCCACAGCTACTTAGTAACTTGCTTGGTTTGCAGATCACATTCCGTAATTTCAACTCACTCAGCAAGCTTAGAACAAAGCTCACAGATGGATGTGCTATTTTGATGCAATTAACTGTATATTTAGATATACTCTTATTACACTTTTGGACTCTGTATAGAAATGTTTAGTTTAAAATAACACTGAGACAATTGATGTTTCCGTAGTTTTAATTACTGTCAAAATTTGTATCCACTTTCTGAGCTCCGGAGGCTGATTTTGGCTTCGATATTTGTTTTGTCTTTATTCAGACACACTTTGTGCAATTGAGAGTATTCTTTTCGGAAATGGCAAAATGTGATGTAAACAATCAATTTCAGTCAAAACTCTGAACACTGGATAAACCAGAAAGTGTTAAAATAACTGGGACTGCATACCATAAAACCCCTATATGTTGCTAAATTTAATCCAGAAAATCTTTCTCTACAACAATATCAGTGTCCCTGTAGGTAATATTGTTTCTAATTCATTACATATCAGCATTCAAAACACAGTTTATTTCAAAAACTGAAAAAGAAAAACAATGGAAGCGTGTTAAAAACCTATTATTTATTTAAAAATGGTAAAGAATGTGTCTTAAGTTATACAAAATTACCATATTGTTATTGGTTCTAAGCTCTGGGAGGAAATGTGTATGCAATTATAGAATGTCTTCTGCATCCATCTGCTGAGTTTATAGTAAGAATAAATCATGGTTAATCATGTACAGTCTTGTATTCGCTCATAACCACAACAGTGATATGTATGCATGGAGCATCCTGCTGTTTGTTATTGGATTTTTCCTAATTCATATAGTATTTCATGTTTTGCTACTGATGACACAAAGCTTTCAAGTCTTGCATATATTAAATACAATCACATTATTAAAGTGACCGAAGTTCCCAAACCTTGCTGATTATCACAATGTACATATAGATCAATGTATTTGCACAGCTTTGGGGGAGGGTGTGTTTATGTAAATGGTAATGAATATTAGGCGTGTCTCCTGATAAAATAGCAACATGTGCCCAAAATAGAAAAGAGTATTGTTACTTACAGTTTGACATCTGTGTTTTTTTTCTTTCAATTTTCAAGTGTAGATATTTGAATTAACCTTGCATTCAATGAGGAAAATTCCCTTAGGCACTATCTGTTCTGAGGCTGACACACCTTTGTGGTTAATTTTTTTCCCCATGTCCTTGCATTTCCAATATCTTTGATAGTTTTAGTCTGAACAGTTGAAAAGTCTGTCTTTTTAAAAAACAAAACTAAACTGCAGAATTTAAATTCTCTGCTCATAAAATTATTAGATTCAATTTTGCCTTTCCAGAACTAAAACAAAGCAGACGTGGTATTCTTTGAATCCAGACTACACGAAGAGCCAGGCCATCTACCAGGTGAGAGCTCCTCTAGCTCTTGGGTAGGTAGTGGGAAGGACATTCCAACCTTTCCATGGTCTGTGAGATGAGGAGTCCTAGTTTTAATTATGCATTACTTGGATATATGCTTGGAGATTAGTAGTCATGACTATAACTTGTCACAAAGCTGTCTAGATACAATATATCGCTACCACTAACACTGTTCTACTAAATCAAAAAAAGACTTGTGATATGCCATATAATTATGGTCAATAATAATGGAATCTAAGATCTGACTCGATGCACATTTTGATTTTCTTGCTTGGACTGTATATACAGAATAACACTATTTGGGGCTCTAGGCCTAAATCCATGAGACTAGGGGGAGACATCGGATCTCTCTCACCCAATTTCAGAGGCACTTTCCTGTGTCTATGGATACACTCAAATTATAAACCACCTCATTGCACAGAAATACCAGAAGCAGAGAAAATAGTTTTCTACTGACTGAATTTGCACTTCTACAATTTTTTTAGGATATATTTAGATTAAGAATTAATATTCCAATTGGTTGATTTGCAGGGAGTTCTGCATGGTATTTAGATGCTAATTACTGCACAATTAGAGGGCTAAGGTCAGACACATCTTCCAGTAATGGAGCACAGAAATATACAATGTTAAAATATCAAAATTATCCACAAATACAGATACAAGAAAGTTTTTTAAAAGACTACCACACTTGGGTTTCTGCAGTTCAGAGGCCAAACTTCGCTCTTGTTAATTATACTTAGGTCAAAGGGAACAAGATTTGACCATAACGACTACAGAGCAGAGCAATGCAGGTTACATGCTTCCTCACACTGTGAAGCAGCATGCACACGTTTGGGTTTTTGGCGCTTACGCTCTCTCTCTTACTCTCTTCTCTGTCCAAACACCACACGTGCTCATTCAAATTTTGTCACTAACTACCACACAATAGATCTGCATGTTCCTTACTCAAACATTGAAGGAGAGATTACTGTGTAAATAGAGTTAATCTATCTACCATGTCTTACACATCCTGCTCTGAAATCTGGATGAATGAGAAAGATTTCTAGGTTAAGGACTGCTGGCATCAGAAGGCAAAACAATCATAAAGCATTCGAGAACTGGGTGCACAGGCAGGGCACAATCTGTTTTATTACCACCACATCTTATGATCAGAACCTTTGCAAATGCAGGCTACTGGAAATGCACAGATTTTTATTTTTCAACGTGTTACAAAGAGGTAACTCGGGTTCTTTTCTAGTTTGAAATGTCTAAAATCTGTCCTGCATTACAAATCGGGGTTTTGTTTCCTTCCCAGTAACGGGCTACCCCAAAGGTGCTACTTTTTGCATTCAGTACCGCTGAAATGATATCTGAATTGAAAAACTGATGAAATTATATCGGAAAAAATACCTGCTTTCGTCTTCGGCCAGGAAAACAGTGCCTGAATGGAAAATAACTAATATGACATGCAGAAAGGATGGTGGTCCTGTGCCCACTGCTTCTTGCTGAATCATTTACGGGCACAGACAGCAGCACCTGGCTTGTGTCTGGTGCCAGCCCTTGCCAGAGTGTCCTGTTGCTGCCGCTGCCCCAGCTTTGTGAGTATATGTGGAAGAGGAATCAAGGTCTGGGGAATCTTCCTTCAGCCTGAGTGATGAAAGGCCCTTGTCCTGAATAACAGGATTAGCTTCACTGCTCAAATGAATGGTGTCCTGCTCTATTCAGCCGTGACCAGAGCAACATTCATCAGCAACTGCAAAACACCTTCTTTGTCCTTCTAGGGAAGGAAACGATGCAACTAAGCAGAACTTTTCCCTAATAACTAAGGCCATGTACAACTTGGGAAATCGAGGGAAAATTACACTAATTTTTGTTTCCCAATATCCCCTTTTTGCAGGGGAGTGAGGGCATTTTCATTTCCATAACCCTTATCTGAAAAAAACACCAGCTGGAAAGATTTTTTTTCTTCTTCCTTTAAAAAAAATAAGAATGTAAAGCCAATGGTCTGACCAGGTGGAATTGCTGTTTAATGACAAGACAGGAAAAGGAGTAGCATCAATGAGAGAAAATGACAGGCTAAAGTTTTCCAAAATTCATGGCTCCCTGAAAGTTCTGAAAATATATGGTCAGCTCATACCTGTGAGTAACAATACTACTTTTGATTCACATCAACTCACCATGAACCAGCCTGGATTCATAAGTAATCTTCTCTTCTGAACAGACAGTATGCAAAATTAATTCAGAAGCATCTTAAAATACAGAGGTAACTGAAAGAAACTCAGCCACTGTTGACATATTCACCTAGGTCTGATGGCAAAAAGGAACACTTGCCACTTGCTCAGCTCTGGCAGTACTGACCCCTCAGTGCAGATATCACACACCATGATATGTTTCCCATTGCCTTTCTCAGATATAATGACATTTAACTAAGTCAAGAAGCCTCAACCTACTGCTCTTTAGCTTGATCTCAGTGGCAAGACAATGATGGGCAAAAACAAGGAACCAAGAGGAAGTGTTTTCAGCAACCCCTGGATATCACACTCTCCTAAGGACAGGCAACACAAATCAGGTACCAGCAAAGACACATCCTCACACTGCACCTGCCCATTTCCTAGCTTTCCTTCCAGCCTCCTCTTTTGCAGGCTCCAGTGTCACAGTTCGTCAGGTCCTGTCTACCAGCACACAGCCAACATGCTCACCTACTGACTGCTGTGGCTGGGCAGCCACCTGTGGCTGCACTGTGTGTGCCAAAGCTTAAAGGCAGCTTGTACAATCTGAGCTAACCTGTGCTCCTTGGCTCCTTCGCTGCTGTTGGTATCCACATCTCTTCTCCTTGGCCTTGCTCCTGCAAGTGGAGTGTGAATTTTCACCCTCTGCCTGTGAGCTCTGCCACAGGTGTTTCCTGTGTCGTGTGGCTCCTGTACTGCCCTTTTTGACTCGCCTCTGCCCCATGTTCATACGAAATTACCAAGGGTGTACCCCCACCATGGGGGGTGCTCGTGGCATGCCCCCAGCCTCACAGTTCCTTGTGGAAGAGCTCAAGGAACTTCATGAAATAGCACAGAACTGCCTGGGCTGGTCCCACCACTCCCACTTGTTTCAGCTTTAGAAAAGACGACTGATGTCTTGGTTCTGGGGAATGGCAGAACTGAAAATCCAGCTAAGTTTCAATGCCTGCCAAGAATAAATGTTTCACTAACAGAAATATTTTTCCCTCTTGATCCTCCATAGCATGGCTGCTCTGTGGCAGTCAGAAGTATGATGAGCTCAGGGCATAAGAGTCCTTTTAAAATCAACACTTATCCACCAAAATTGGGCCTGCTAGGAGTTACATTGGACACAGGAGTAATTTTTAATGTATAGCCCATGACAAACCTGATTTACAGAATAAAATAACAATGTTACAGCATTTATAGAATGTATAAATTTATAGAATGTATGAATTTAAAGCAGAACTGTACTAACCATAAAATCTTGGATGCTTTTGGTACAGCTGTGACTAGCAGCAAAACAATACAGCAGCTAAACATCACAATTAATAATGTCCAAGTATAACACATTCTAAAAATCAGGGTCCCTTTCAGAGTGTGTTACCAGGTGACATGAACATTGCATTGTGTCATGTCACAACAGACTTCCTTCAGGCAATAGCTCAGAGCTGACATAAACAGATGCAAAAGACAAAGCTGAGAACATTTAGTAATATGGATTCAAAGAAAGACCACGTGGTCTTACTATTCAGGTTTAACTATTGTTCTGTATTGTATATTTATCACAAGGCTTTCAATTTCCTTTAGCTTGATGCACAGAAAAAATGGTCACTAAGAAATCTAGTCCTTAAGTGTGTGTATACTATAATATTTCTAGAGTATTTTGAATCAGAACTCACCCTGTGCTCATAGGCTTTAGTAGTTAGCCATCAAGAAGACAGTTACAAATCCTTAATTTCTAGAACAACCTGCTCTGCCCTTGGCCTGCAAGCAGATACACTACACAGCTTCCCTGTGCTACGGCAGCTAGTTCTGGTACCGAGGAACCCTGCACCAGGGAGGGCTGCTGGGCTGCACTGCTCTCTGCCTCCCTGTGCAAAGGGTCAGAGAAGGCTCTTTACCTCCTGACGGAGAAGACATGGGTGCCACATCCTTTTGTGCCACAAGAAATGTGACAATCAACAGGACAAATACAGAATTTACGAGAGAGATTTTAAAATATAAGCATTTTTTATGAAAAGCCTTCTCCAGGCATTTTGCAGTACTGGTTCTCTCTCCAGCATGACCAAAGCTTCTCAATTCATTTCCATTAATGGGTATTCCTGGGTCAGTAATTCCCATTCTGGTTTGAAAAAATTCACACTGGAAAACCCAACACTTGAAAAATGCAAGGGGTCAGCTGAAGGAGCAGACCCACAGTGTGGGATCTCAGCCAGGGACAGGCTTTAGTTCCCATTGCCTGCGCCCTATTAGAGACCAGTAATAATTCTGCATGTACTCCGGTCCATGCCAGGTTTGTGGAATTAAAGGTGAAGTTAGATGCTGCTGAAAATAAAAATCCCCAGAAGAAAGTCTCAGAAAAACACGCAAATTGAATTCAGTTAATTGTGGCTGCTACGATGATTGTATTTAATTTGCAGCGTCTTTTGATTGTGTATGGCGAGGGATAGCATTAGCAACACACTACTAAGAAACAGCTAGTCAGTGAATACAAGTGTCTGCCATTTCACATGGAGTAATTAAGTATCCTGCTCACCTTGTTCACCTGAGTAGTAACCACTGGCACATATGCAAAAATCACCCATCATTCTTAACCCCTCCTCAGCAGGATGAGTAGATCACCGTCCCCATTTGCAATTAGGGAACCTGAAGCCCAGGTTTAAATATTGCTGAAGTAGCAGAGATGAGAATAATTACTGTCATGGTCTTACACAATTTCCACCCAAGTCAGAAAAGTGAGAGCTCTGTAGTGAAGTTCCTGCCCCACAAAAATCAATAGCTAAACTCCCTCCTTACCCCTGTTCCTATTCACTGAACCATAATAATGACAAGGGAGCTATTTGCATGTTTAAAGAAGCAGAACTGAATGCACATAGACTCCTTATAATTAGTTTCACAGCAGCTGACTGTAAAACCACGTAATTTAGGTTCAAATAATAATACTTTTTAAAAATCCTGAAATGCACCTCTGTCTGTTTTCTGGCTCTGAAACCATAAAAACCAGCACGGTGTGGCTGAAAAGCGTTTTCAACGCAAGAAGGTAGAATGCTGGGCTTTGGATGAACATATTGTGAGTCTGAAAGCTGTATAATCAATTAGCATCCTACTGGAAACCTGACAGCCTGTCGCGACCCATTAGGAGGTATTCTGTGCTCTCAATAGCTGTGGCTATAGGGACCATTTACACAGATACCAGGTAAGCCCCTACAAAGCAGAATATGATAAGGTCAGCTCTTTGTTTTATTTCTAAGTGCTTTTCCAAGATGTTTTTCTCTTCGGTGGAATGAACATGGCAGTGCAGCTAAAAATGGCAAAACTGTATTGCAGGTAAGTGTGTTGAAAAGTCATTCTCACTGGGAAATGAACTCATGACCTTTTCAACGAAAGGTAAGGCTCGAGTTGTAGAAGTTTGCATGTAAGATACACTAAATATATCGTTGAGTAATAGCTCAAGAGGGCAATAACAACATACACTGCCTAACAGCTCATGCTAATGCAAACATAATGTGCCATGTAAAAAGAGATTAATCAAGTTTTCTTACTGGAAAGCTGACAGCCTGTTGTGACCCATTAGGAGGTATTCTCTGCTCTCAATATCTGTGCCTACAGGGACCATTTATGAACTGACGAATTTGGGTGACTGGTAATACTACACCCAGACAAAAAGTCTAAGATGGGTGTTACGTTTCTGGTCCTTTCCTTTCCAGCACTCTGTTTATAGACATTTCCCTTTAATTCATCCTCTTTAATGTATGTACATAGTGTGTACACATACATGTACCTTGTGTTAATTGCAACATAGTGCATTAACAATGCAGTTAAAGCAGAAACATTTACTAATTCCTAGAGCCACTCCTTTTTGTTTTATCATCAGAGGTTCATAAGCTCAGTCTTCAGCAAGGAAGCACAATTAAAATGGGTAAGTACCTTCAAACCATATCTGATTCCCTTCACAAAAACAGAGAAAACAACATAGTTCAGATTATAATTTAATGTCAGAGATGAGTAAATAAGATCTAATGACAATATCAGCACTCTTTGATGAGGGCAACCTCAAGTTGCTGGCTCATCTCTTCTATAAATTGGAATCCACTCTGATTAGACTCCATTTGGCATTCTGCTGTGCATTAGTCAGTTAACGCAGTGCTTATACTAGCTATACTTAATGAGGCAGCAGGCGTGCCTTCATTTTTAAGCAAAAGCTTATCTACATGTCTATAGCTGATTTCATAAGTGAGACAGCAGATCCTCAGACCTTGTTTGCTTTCATCTGAGTGTTTGAAAATATTGTATCCTGCAGTGGAAGGTACAATATTGCTTCCTAAAAGCCAGGCTGCCGCATAGAACGTGCTGTGTTTTTAAACAAAATCCCATAAAATTGTTCCCAAGTCTTCTACAGAGTAATGGTTTTAGATATCTTGGATCTTTCTCTGCTGTGTTTATGAAGGCAGAGTTTTTCCTCCTTGTGCATATCACATTGTGATTACTTTATTAGGGATTTATTTGTTGAAGTAGCTAAGTGAACACCAAAAAATTTAAGCAATACTTTCACCTAGCTATGTTCTAGAGTAAAGGATGTTTCAGTGAATTAGAGGCTTTTGAGCTAATTGATTTAATGGCCCTGTATAACTCCAGTCCATCCAAAAATACTGGGAGACTAACTCATCACGCCCTTGCCACTGCAGCTATCTATCCTAGTGCAAGGCCAGTGTCAAAGGCTACCAGATCAGAATGAGAACGCCATGCACTTATTTCAGTAAGATTACAAGGTATACTGTTATGATGAGCTGGGATCTGTAAGTTGATGGAGTTAATTATAATTACCTTTTTTTATCCCAAAGACTCCACAAATCACGAATATTTTGATTAAAACCAACATCACCTACTCAATTAAAAATGTTGGCAATGTAGATGCATTATCATAGTATATTTATCTTTATTTTTCCTGATAGATACTGTGTAAAGTGGTCTTAATGTAACAAGCCATGTACGAGATCGCTTAGGGTACAGGCATTTCCAACAGTAGTGTTGTGGCAGCTTAGGGGGATATTTAGCAGTGGAACAAAGCCTTAGCTGGGTTTGGAGCCCCTTTTGGGTTTACGTCTTATCTGGTTAGCTTGATACTAGCTTGGGCATACACATCATGAATTACAGGCACATCTTTTGCTGCTGATCAGAAATACTTTACTTTAGCAATGACAATTTCAAAATATTTTGAAGTTATACTTCATTGTTGGACATGACGTTTGAAAGCAGGCAACATCCCCTACTGTCAGTTAAAACTGATGGCTAGAAAATCACTTATTATATGCATTCTTCTGTAATTCTCAGTCTCAAGTATGATAGTTGGCATAGTTTATTCTAGTGATAAGATGTTAAGCTTGCTCTGTGATTACGTTACTAACATGGGTATAGCACAAAAATAGTAATGAAAAGTCACTAAATGTTGCTAGGAACCAAAAACTTTGATAGGTTGCACTATTCCACCAAGCTATTCTTGCCATAAAACATTTTTAGAAGTCAAGATTCAAACAAATTAGCTGGTAGGTAGTTATCAGCAGCAAAATCTCAGAGAAAACCAAATATTTACATCTTTATATGCATAAAAGAAAGCTGCACAAGTGCAGTCTGAAGCATGATAAAACTATAAAGAGTTTCATTTACAGCAGCAAAAGGGATAGCAGTATGAATAAAGTCAGGCATGACTGATGGGTTTCAAGTATCCTCCTACCTCTTTCTTATACGTTTACTATCCCAAATCATCATTACAACAGTGTTAAGGCCGACTAGTGTGCCACAAGTTCTCACAGAGTATCATGTACTTCTAAATTTAAATCTTGGACATCAGGCAATAAAGAATTAGAATTCTTATTCTTAACTGTTCCCTGTTACTTAAATCTGTATTATAACATTTAGCGTAAGACTATGGAATTAATAAACATTTACCATTTGTACTACAGAAAAAAGTCTAACATCTCTTCACTAAATCAAATCTCAGCTGCAGGTATTGCGAACTACATATGCTCAAACACTGAGCCTGCTCCCTTCACACCACCCTAGTATCGCGGGCTGTTATCCTCTCATCAGTGTCACCCTGCCTTCCACCTTTCCCTTTGCTAAGCCCAAGAGAAACCATAGAGAGCCTTAGTCTGCTGACAGTCTCCTGGTGAAAAAAGTCCTGTGCACCTCTGCTGACACCGTGGTCTCCACCTTGATGTGTACTCCTTCAAGACAGGAGTACCTCGGTCTTCATATTCTGGTCACACAGCTCCCAGTTAACGACACAAAAGACTAAACTGTCTGCAGATAATGCAGGAATTCAAGGCAATGTATGCAATGGGGATTGTTCATGCTGTTTCCTTCTCTGTAATTTTTGACACTTCATTTATTGACGAATTTGTGGGGAGTCTTGCCACTTTAGGGAATGTCAGAGAGTGTACAGCTAAGGGGGTCATTTTGTACCTTAACTGAATTGAACCACAGAAAAGAAAAACTGAGGTTAGAAGGGACCACTGCACATCATCATCTAGTCCAAACTCTTGTCCAAAGCAAGTCTAACTTCAAAGATGGATCATGTTTCTCAAGGATTTCTCCAGCTGTGTTTTAAAAACCACCAAACGCAGAGATCGTACAGTCTCTCTGGGCAGCCCACTCCCTGCTGCACTGCTCTCACTGTGAAAAATTATTTCCTTATGTCCAACTAAAATTTCTCTTATTGCAACTTGTGTTTATAGCTTCTTTTCTTTTCACTGTGCACTTCTGAGAAAGATCTGGCTCCATCTTTTCTGTAACCCTCTCTTCCAGGTAGTGAAAGACTGACTATATCCTCCTGAGCCTTTTCTTCTCCAGGTTAAACAAACCTAGCTCCCTCAGACATTGTAATTTCCAGCCTCTGACTATCTTAGAGGCTCTCCATTGGACTCTCTGCTGTCCTCGGGCACCCAAAAACTAGCTGCAATATTCCAGACACAGTCTCAGAAATACCACGTAGAAGGGAAAGATCGGTTCCCTTGTCCTGCTTGCTCTCCAGCCAGCTGTCCTGCTCTCAGCAAGGCAAAAGCATTACATTGCAACCTTAAGCTTACATTAGCAATATTTTTGGGCAGTTTACATTGATAAAGTGTTTATATGGAAACCAAGAGTTTTCTGTAATCATATATATTTCATCCATTATTCTCTTACCTTACCATTTTCCCTGTAAACTCTGATTGTCGTGACATTTTACAGGACCGTTTTGTGGGCAGTTCTTTCCCAATTCAGCTAAAGCAACGTGACAAGAAGCAGAAGTGATTACAATACACTAACATTTTAAAATGTGCTTTTGAAGAGGCCTTTGGGCACAGATGTTCCATAAAACTGTATTTATTATTATAATAATCTGCTGAAGAGTGCAGCTGTTTATTCAGGGGTCTGAATATTGAAGACTCCCTAAATCTAATGATACCGAGTCTGCCCCACTCACTGCACTTCCAACACTAATAAGAAATACAAATTTGAAAAATCTGTATATACCAATGCACCACAGAATAAACATTGACTTACAGTATAAATGCTGCTAGAAGAAATCTTTCAGATGGAATCGCTTCGAAATACAAGTGATGTCAAAAAAGCTTCTAAGGAAAAGACTCAAACCCACAATGCAGAGGTACTACTTGAGTTTAATGCCCAACCCACAGAAGTACATTAATAGTACATGCCTACAAGTATTCTGGCTTGTAACAGAACTGATACACATGGCCAAAAGACTCTGGTTCATCAGCTTTCCTTGAGACACGGTGGAGATACAGTTTTCGCTCCGCACGACTTTTTGGACAATGTTGTTGGTCATGGTTTCCTGATATTAATTTGGAGAGGAGAACAGTAATTTGAGCATCAGAAATGTGCGAAAATCCATGATAAAAGTATAAATGTCACATTTTCTTCTTAGATGATGTGGCAACTCCTTGCTCAAACAACTTCAGAACTGGATTACTAATCTCATCTAGGATGCCATGATTCAACAATTTTCTGTCAGTCAGAGCACAGATAAGAGACTGCAGAACAGTCAGAAAAAATGAGTTTAAAGCTGTAAACTATTCTCATCCGGACCCACAACTATTTTGCCTGACTATAATTATCTCTTCTGATTTTGTCCCCTGGAAAGCTGGGTGGAATCTGGAGCCTTCCTGTCTTTGCTATATGGGTGCCACAGCAAGAGCTTCCTTGGAAAGCTTTTCCTTATGTGCTCGGCTCATCCCCAGCAATGAGCACTGGGAGCCCTTGGAGCACCTGGCTTTTTAAACAGATGTTTGGCACATGAGGCTGGGGGCTGCCTGCTACAGATAAGACTGTGAACAACCCAAATCACAATAATTATTTACCTTTATCAGCCTCAACAGGGTTCAAACTGGCATCTATTTAATCATATCATATTTACCCCTATTGTTAGGAGCAAGCTCTGAGGAGTCTCCAGAGGAAACTGCTTGTAACTCTACAGACCTCTTTCTGAGCCTGTTCTTTTATACTACGCCATGTTCTCAGCCCGTTCTGAAAAATCCAGATTTTTTATATCCACCCAGTAATGAAAATGTGTTATTCTTAGAGATATTAAATTCATATGCTATTGTAATTCCAAAAACATCGTATTCCACTGTGGAAAAGCACTATTTGCTCATCTGTTCATGAACTCTGCAGTCTAGGTTCACTGAGAACTAAAATACTGCTGAAACCCTTTGCCTGTTCCTCCTCATTTTTATGGAGAAATCTAAGTGGAAACTGTTAAGTTTGCACCTCACTATTTTAATAGTAAATGCTCTAATTTCTGAAACAACACATGAAGAAATTTTTGAATTATTTGTTTGCTAGTGATCATTAGAGAGGAAGCTGCTTTTGCACACCTTGTGCTTTCGGGATTATGGTCCTGAATCTACTGTAATAAGATGCTCTGTAGAAGCGCTTGTCCTCCTTCCTTCATCTTTGGTCTTCACAACTAGGCCCATGTGAGGTTATAACCGCAAAACAGCTGGGTTTCACAGAGGCTGTGCTCTCTCCATGTCCTCAAAGTCACTGAGGCCGTGGGGCTGTCCCAGCGAGGCTGTGAGCCTCGTGCTGCTCAGGAGGCTGATCCATGTCGCATAGGCAGAGGAAAACCCGTTAGTGTATTAGTGAGACTGCTGGCCCAGCATGGCTCAGTCAGTACCACCACTACCAGAAACGGACAGCATGACTAAGAACCAAGTCTTACTCACGTTTACAGCTGTCTTAGCTGCCACGTGTGCACATTCCCCAGGATATTCATACACATCAAGCATGAAGAGGCCAGAAAAATAAATGAAGTTAGTCCAGGCAGAGGTGTTTCTGGCTACAGTATGTACTCTATGATAATAAAAGATGCAGAAACCAGCAGTCCTCTCAGCAGAGCACCAGCTGGCTCCATATGCTGCAATAATAAGCTCTGGTCTAAAAACCTGGGCATCCATATCTTGTGTACCAAGTACAAAATCATTAACTGGCCTAAAAACTGCCTACAACTGTATCTATGCTTCTGAGTTACCACGCAGTTTACTAATACAGAATAAAAGAGTACTTTTAAGTTCAGTCTGTTAGAGCGGTACAGTAGTGGCTGAAATCTCAAGGAACTTTCTCTCTACAATATTTTATACGCTTTTAGTGGGAGCAACATGCCAGGCATGGTTATGTAGTGTAAAATCATACTTAGCAGAAGGTCTGATGCCACAGTAAATTAAGAGTGGAAGGGAGAGCTGAAGAAGTAGTGAAAGTGGGTGCAATGACGTGCATCTCTACTTCTTCCAGTACATAAATTTATCATATTTTCCCTAAGTCATTAATTGACTCGTTGTTCACTAGCCATGGAGCCCATTTGCTTTTGGAACATCAGCAGAGAAAGAGGGCTGCTGTTAAAGGACTACCAAGTGTGAGTAAGCAATGGTTTCCAAGCGCTCAGCAAAGCAAAATAAATTTTTACTGGAACAGTTGATGGCACCTATTCCCCCAAACACCTGTCTTCCTGCCAAATTTAAGCTTCCTAGCCCAACCGCTGTGGCTTTTGAGTTGTTCAATAACAGTCACATGCAATTCTTATAATGGGAAAAGTGACCTTTTTTGCTTCACCTCATTCTCAAAAACAATGAACCATTTTTTGCTCAAGCTTTATTAAAATGAATTTTTAAATGTAACAAAAAAGAGTCACCAAGGGTGGGAAATTTTTGCTTGAAAAGTGAAAGATTCGAAAGATCTAAGCAGCTACTCAAATAACCCCTTGGTGTCAGGAGGTTGGTATTTAAGCTGGCATGTGATTTTAAGCACTTGAATAAACCCTAAGAAACAAAAAATCAAAACTATGTGCTGCAAGTTACACATAGGTACAAAATCTTGCTAACCTGGGACTGTGGACTGTAAATATAAGCCAAAACCAAATAACTTCTATCTTAAAGTTACGCACTCATTCAAGATCTTGGAGTAGACACAACCTAATGCTGTTCTCAAATTGCTACAGTATTTCAGAGTGCTATGGTAATATATTCTGATGTATACAGTGAGATGTTAATTTTTATGCCTTACAGTAGAATGTGCAGTGAGGTTGAATTACAATTGCTGTGGGAATCATAACACTGGAAAACATGTCTAAATCTCAGCTTTAAGGCCACGCTAATACATCTTTTACATTTAATTTCCTTTAGGAGAAAAAAAAAAGAAAAGAAAAAGAAAAAGGAACAACTGACTATTGTTGACTTTGCCAGCAAAAAGAACCAAGATGTTCCAGTCTGGGTTTTCTGGCGATCCCTGTCATATTCCTGCTTGCTCTCTTACCAGTTTGTTCTTAGCAAATAGTACTGTTACAGAGACACCCTGATGAAGTCTGCTCTGTGATACCTTCATAAGGCCTTATGCAATATTAGATTACTGGAAAAGGGGAAAATGGAAGTGAAGAAGGTTGTTCTGGATTGACAGTCCAGAACAGAAATGATGTGAGGCAAACTTATATCAGCAAGTAATCAGGGACAACTAAAGGCCCCTCCATGGAAGAATCACAGCAGAGAGGCACTTAAAACAAGGTGAAAAAAGGAGAGAGAGAAGCAAAGCTGACATTCCCACTAAAAAGAGCCCTTATCATTCCTCATGTGATACAGGAGCAAGGTGCAATAAAGACTCTTTACAGCCAAAATGTCATTTTGTTGACTACTGACCTCCTGTCTTCTTTGCACTTTGGAAGTGATTTTAACTGACTTTTGGATGCTCTCTTTTAGTTGCCTTTTCTTTTTTCTTGGACTGAGCAAATGGCCTTGTTAAACCTGTCCTTTTCTTGGATTCCTGGGTATTTTAGGAGAGAGTTACCAGGATCAAAACCCCTCTGAGAGTTTTCTAACTGTGGATATTTCTATTTTACAAATTATATATAGAAATTACAGTTTAGGGTTTTTTTTTCCTCATAGGGATGAAAGTCCATACAAAGAGGAAAACATGAAGGCCGAAATGGGAAAATCACTAGGTTAATGCTGTTAGTACCCAAAACCAGCATTCCCAATCTGTATTGGTGCCATGAAAGATAGTGCTAAGAAGAGTCAGTAACAGAGGGAATGAGTGGGACAGGTCATCAAATTTTTGCCATTTGGACTCCATCTCTCTGAACCCTTTCATGATGTTGTATTAGAACAGTACAAAACGGAAAAAGATGAGCAGGTTCACATCTATATGTCTAAAACGCCAGGAAGATTATACAATTCTGGCTTTTTTTACCTGATATCTCCTCATGGGAACCTGACCAGTGTAGTCAAGCAGTTGTGCTTGTATGTACATGGATATGTATGCACAGATGCTGTGTATGTCTACTTTCCAAAAAAATCTGTGAAGATCTTACAACTTCTAAAAATATATACATGTTTTTGGAGCTTGGTATTTTTTATAGTGTTTGCCATCTTTCGTTTAAAAGTTTCTTCCCCCTCCAAAAAATGTATCTTGTTTTGATAAAAAGGCATGTGTATTGGGGGTGGTCTGCCTCATAAATAGCCACAGGGCTTGGGGCCAGCCAGCTCTTTTCAATTACAAGGTCCAGGTGGGAAGTGGTCAGGTGGTTCCTATAAAGGCTGAGGGACTGCATGTGGAGTGGGAGGTTTCTGTGAAGTCTGTTTTGGCTAAGAGAAAAAAGGGCTGAAATTAGATTTTACTAAGTTTGAAAAATAGTCTGACTCCTGAAGGTGTGGTGTTAGGTGTTGTTGGGCTAGGAGGCTGCCCACAGGCCCTACACTATGGGGACCTATGCGTACTACCAACAAGTCCATTAGACTTGTTTGCGTTATTTCAAAGTCGGGGCCGCAGCAAACAACCAACCAAACACCTTTGCCCCCCCCCCAAAAAAAAACTAAAACAAACGAACAGCACAAAGAAAGCAACCCAACCCCAAAGAACCCACCACACACACATTAAAAATTCTGGCTAATGTACACACAGCAGAAAAATAAGTTAGTAATCATCCAAAATGACTTTTGTGTTACAGATTGCTCCTGAATGAGGCCTAATGGTAGAAGCATCATTGCAAACTGTTTTCCATTTCCAGCATGCATTTATGATAACCATTCTGCCCAATTTCATGTTCTTCTGCTGGCAGAAAGGGACAGATTCCCCCTGCTTTACACTAAGGCTTCTTCATGCTGCCTGGCCTGTACTGCGCCTGTGCTCAGTCCCTTCCTGGTAAGCCGAGCACAGGAGGTGGAATGATTATTGTTACACAATAACTATTTTTCCTTTATCTTTTCTGATGGGGGAAAAATGTACCAAACTACTGGCCACATCTGCAGTGCACCAATTAGAGATAGAGAAGACAGGTATTCAGTCTCTGTGGTTGGTTCAAGGTTAGAGAAAATTACCCACTTTTAGCAGATAGCAGAATCCTAACTATCTGCCTTAAACTGGGATTGACTGTTCACTATCTGAGCTGATAGTAGGTACAATATTTCATCCAAAGACAGGCGTATTTGCCTTCTAGTTTTACCACTATGTAATATTATTTTGCTGACCTTCAGCCACATTGGCACAGGAATTGATGTAACTTGACGAGATGTGACAGAAGGCAATCAACAACACAAGATATGAAAAGCCTAAAGAAGAACTTATGTCCTCAAGAACAGGACACCTACTATCCACTCACGCATGGAGTTTGGAGTTGCGAAGAGCTACCGGAAGACAGAATGTAAATCAATATATGTCCACTTTATTCACAAAATGATGGATAATGTAGCAGGCCAGCTTGATTTACCTTAATTTGCAAATCGATTTCCTACACTTTTTTTTTTTTGTTAAAAAAACACTAATCAATTTCAGATCAAAATAGACTGAGGCACAGTGGGAGCTGCCAGCCCCATCTGCACGGTGGAGACCCTACAGCTACGCCCTCAAGACAGTTCCAGAGCAGGGTGCGGAGTGGCCCTGGGCACAGCCAGCAGGCAGCCAGTGCTGTGCTGTGCTGAGCCACACCGCGCAGCCTGCTGGTAGGTCCTGCAAGCCTGCACACACTGCTTTGTACACGTTTGAGCTCCTCAGATCCAGCACTAGCTGTGCACCGGGCTAGTCCCCTGGGGAAAAGCTAGAGAAACCCAAAGGCAGCACTAACACTAGCAAGATGTTAGCGTCTAAATGACTGTTGCCTGCAAATTCACCTTTGGGAAGCCCTGGATGCTGCTTGGCACAGGGATGACTACTATGGAGGAGTTTGGATATACGTGTGAGTTGGAATTGCAATATGTGAACTTTCTTCTCTTTATCACTCAAAGCAATGACTGCAACGCAGGCAGATCTGAACAAGAGACAACCCACAGGCTACCCTCACCCCTCCCTCCCACCCCCACAAACCCATTAGGTTCTCACAGCACTTTATTGTGACCTCATGTGCAAAATGTCATGTCTGGTCAGTGACACTGTACAGGACAGCAGGGCTAGTGTGGCACAGCAGCTCTTGGGAAAGGGCAGCGGGCCAAGTGTGCCCTGAGGCTCTGCCTGCTGCAGCCCACCTGGGCCCACTGGCACAGGACAGCTAAAGGGAACTGGTGGCTCCCAGGCAGCTCTCTGTAATTGCTCAGCCCATTTCCATGGCTTCTGTATAGCTGGTGTCTGCAGCTGAGACTGTTCTTGCTGCTCCAGCCCTGCCTTTTTATTTTTACATGGGGGCAAGGGAGAACAGACTATCAATAGTCCTCTCCCGTGTGGTGCAGGCCAGCTGATCTGTGTTGAATTTTTTTTGTTAAAGCTATTTTAAAACACGAAATTACAAGACTTGATACATTGAGCTCTGTGGGATTTTACACTTGGAAAACAATCTTCAAAATGTCGTCGAATATGAACAGTATTTTTCTGTGGTGAATCTGTATGGGAGCTACATACAGTCTCATCTATCACAGTATTGTAGCAACAAAAGTAATAACCGCCTAGTCTTTTAACCAACAAATCCCTTAAAGGGCTTGTGAGTGAGGGTGCAGAAGGAAACAGATTTCAATGGACAAGGAAAATATTTCCTATGTGAGGATTTTAAAGGCAAAGAAGCTGTAAGAATGAAGATCTTCAGGAAGAAGATCAGATCTGTTAAAATACTCAGATACTCTTCTGTGTCTATACTCAGAGCAGCATTTTACAAAATACATGCAAACCAAACTGGAGTTCATTTGCCTCATTTCACTCTTGGCTGTTCTTTTGGAGGACTAGGAGAATACAGCTGTAGAGCAAAACAGTTTAAAGCCTGAGCTCTTGAAACATATGAGGGTAATACTTCTCCATTTTAAAATACAGATGGATTACTTCCACAGATGATTTGCAGATGTAATATTCAGCTATTTAAAGAATAGAGTTTTTTTTCAGCACATTTGGAAGAACAGTAGAAAATCTTGTTCATGGCAGGACTTAAACTGAAATTGTAGAGCTGTTCCATTAATACCCATAGCACTCATCACATTTTTGCTCTTTGTTTCAATCAAGGGTTTCCCTTTTTTTGTCTTTGCCTTTTCTCTGTCTCACACTTGGCTCTTTTCTGCCCATGTCGATAGCAGCACCCACTGGTAGATTGCAATGATGCTGAGATGGACTTCTGCCAAGGGAGGAACAGAATCAGGGAGCACCAGGCAATGCAGTTCAAGGTTGTTCTGGGGTTTTTCCCTCAAGCACCGTACCCTTCTAAGAGGCAGTACCTGACTATTCTTTCAATCCTGATAATCTTGGTAAAGTGGGACTCATTTTGGTTTTCATTTTATCTAATGTGTCAATGGGAGGCCAATAAAAAATACCTAAGCAATGAAAGTTTATTGTGACGTGCTAACAGGTACAATATTTAATGCAGGATGTTTGAGTTGCCTTCAAATGCCCCTAGGAGCATTTAAGAAAAAAATGCTATTTTATATAGCAGAGAAGATGCCTTGAAAGTGTTTATATTTCTTATTATTTCTATATTTTTAATATATATTATTATTCTACAATGTGCCAGGCGATTGCTGTTTATTAAAAGATTTAATCCTACCTTAAGACTCACAAACAAGGGATTGTTGTGTAGACAAATGTGTAGAGAAAAAATACAAAGAAAATATGATGGATTTGTAACTATTTCTGGAATTCATACATTGCTACTTATTAAAATGGTTAAACGTTGCTAAGTCAAAGCTTTAAAGAAAATCTGGGATCATTAGAAAAAGATTGCCCATGTGTCTGAGTTGAAGACTTTATATATCCATGTTGTGATCATTTTGTCTAAAAGCACAAAAATATTTGGGAGAGAAGTGGACGGAGTAGATAAGAGGTGGATGGATCTTGAGGTCATTATTGGAAGATGGCAGGCATAGATGAAAGGTCACAGAATAAAAGGCAAGAGTAAATTAACAGAGGGATTTTGTGGGACATGCTAGAAGCAATATGTATATAGAACTGTATTACTGAGATGTAAGCACTAACATATTTGGGGGCGTGTGGGGTTTGAAAAATGTAAGGACTAAAGGAATTGAGTGTGCTGTCACCCCAAGGAGTGGAACAGAGCCAAAGAAAGGATCATTTGAGGTGAAACAACAAGTAAAGCTCACTGTCTGTGCCATTTATTTGCTTCAGATGTTTGCTTTTAGTTACAGCCATCCATTCACAGTTGGCATGTGTCCAAAGAAAAATTTGTGAATCTCACAGAATCACTGTTAAACCCTTTGTTATTCAATCAATGCATCATAATTACCAATAATACCCCACCAAAAAAAAACCCCAAAAAACCCCAAAAGAACGACCACCTTCACCCACTCCTTTTTTTAAAACAAAACAAAACAAAGCAAAACAAAAACCAAACCCATAAAAAGAAAATTTGACTCTGACAAATCCCATAAAGGTCAACTGACTGGAAGTCTGTCAGGTGACAGGAAACAACTATCTCAAGACAAAAGTAGTTTGGCAAAACCACTTCAAATGTGTTTTTTAATTACTGCAAAATCTCCCTCCTTCACTCACCTGTGACAATTAGTCCTGAGTATCTAAAATTGTCTCAACTGCCATGAAACATCATGGACCAAAAAAAAAATCTTATCTTGGGTAGTTGCACCTTGGATTGATAGATGGAGAACCTAGAGAGGAGGTTGAAGTGAAGACCACCTGACGTGGGTGCTCTACCTACATACAGAAGATGTTTTTTTTCTATGGAATATCCAGTTTAATATACAAAACAGTGAGCACAGAGAAAAAAAAGCAGTTATCTGTACAAAGAGTTATCCATTTCTTTAAATATTTATAGATGGAAAATTGAAATCTACAGACATTAAAGCCTAAACCTGATAATCACCCAGTTCAGACTTGGGACTTTTTCAAGGTTATCAAAGTTAACCACAAGCTAGTTCTCAACAATGGACTCAGCTCCTTTCTTGCTTAGTCCCAAACCACTATTTTAGCCACTGCCTGTGTAATGCTGTAAGAGTGACAGCAAGTTTGCTTTTAACTGCTAGGAACTCTGACACTTCTGCAGAGAGACAGAAATGGGTAGCCCTTTAAAAAAAAAGAATGGTATGAATAAATTTGCAACTACGCTATGCCATCACAGAAACTAAACTTTTAAATTTATGTGACCAAAGGCTGCAAATAATGATAGAAAGCAAAATTGTGAAGTTGCTATGGTAACTATTAACAATTCAGACAGGCTGTTGATATGAGATCTTATTAAATATGTCAAACCAAACATTTTATTTATAATTTCAAACTCTAACATTGGCACTTTACAGTTAACATAAATTAAAACAAAATTGAAGATGTAACAATAAAGACTCAAGAGTTAAGGCTGAGATGACACTTTCATTCTACCTTGTCACTTCGCACATTCTAAAACATCTTCAAAAAACTTTTATGCTAAAATTTTTCATGCTTGGCCATGGCCTGGAGAAAGGCAGAAGCAAAAACATTTGGCTTCTTTTGAATTATCTTCTTCGGGAGAGATGGGAACATCTTGATTTTTAGCTCCTGACATAATCACTTCGGTGTTTAAAGATCACATTGTGATTGTGCACTATACACTGCTGTCCTTACTTGGAATAAGTTACAGTTGCTCCATTGTTCTCACATCAGTGAATCTAGCTAACTTTACAGATGAAACAGCAGAAACTTTCCCAGAA
The DNA here is from genome assembly GCA_013398815.1 of Ibidorhyncha struthersii. Taxonomy (NCBI): domain Eukaryota; kingdom Metazoa; phylum Chordata; class Aves; order Charadriiformes; family Charadriidae; genus Ibidorhyncha; species Ibidorhyncha struthersii. The sequence continues at coordinate 572,492 of VZSZ01003187.1, read as the reverse complement.
AAACAAAGCTCTTTAGGACCCCAGTTCTGCAAAGCACTTAAATCTTCATGGGGATTACTCATGTGCTTGAAATTAGGCATGAGATTAATTTACAGTGCAGTCTAATTTATTCTGTGGTGCAATTGCAATCCTAAAAAGAACGTTTGCACACTCATGTTGTGTTATGAAGCCAAAGTCCTTCCCTGCTTGTGGCCATGTTGGAGTGGGAAGTACTGCAGGTCCCTGGGCTTGACAGAGAGCCTGCTGAAGGACCCCCGATCCCACACAGCTTTGCTGACAGATGGCCTCTGAGCCTATGTACATGCTACACCCTTTGCTACCAGCCTTGTTACCCTGACCCATCTTTGGACATCTTTATCCCAAGAATGATACCTGTACCTTGACTGTGGGAGTGTACAGGGGTCTAAGGGGCTGTAGCTACCTACAAGTACCAGCTGACATTGAGGCTCATCTTGTGGCCAACTCATCACGTGGTGTGAACAGTCAGATGTGTAGCAGTGGGTCATTCACAAAGCTCTGGGTGCTGCCATGGTCATCTAATACTAATTTTGTGGACAACCAAAAGTTACAAAAGGTGCTGGCCCTTTCCCTTAAAGAGTGGAGTAAGAACAAGTATTGTGCAGTAGGTTGAGTCACCTGCATGATCATGCAGCAAGGGGCCTGCTGTAATGCAGATTCCCAGGGAGGCAGAACTTGCCATCACTTGAGAACTTACCACTTGCTCTGCAAATTTCTGCACTTGTCAAGTAATAATGCTGAAATGGCACTGATCTATTTATAAAATTACTTCTTCCTGTAGAGAAATCTTGTACCATAGCTATATTGTGCAGACCCACAGCTAACTACTTTGATGATGTTTATCTAAATATCATGATACGTTAGCTGTTTTTACCTCACATTCCAAATAAATTGTCTGTAATTTTATTGTTTTTATCTCTACGAATCATATTTTTTTAAGCAACATGTATGATTATCAAGTTTGGATTTCTGTTTAGTGAAACATGCATTTTTCAAACGTCAAACTGTACTTTGTTTTGAGCCTCAGAGTGGGCCTCATGTGACAGTGTCTCCACAGGCAAGGCTAGCTTCAGAGATTTCCACCTCCCCCTCTCCTGAACCACCATGCAGTCATGCCCTTGCTGTTGCAATTTCCACCCTTTCAGAAATTCAGCAGACACATCTGCTTGTGGTGTCACCCATTAACTTGAGTTTTAAATAAAAATGCACTGGAAAAACTCTCACATGGAAGCCTATTCTAATCAATTCAGGTTTCCTTATGGAACAAGAGACATAAAAAATGGGCTCCCAAACCAGTCTGTATTTTCCTTGATGACCATTTTAAATATAGCCATTAATTCCTTATCCAGTTAAAATTCAGTGATTGCACATTGCATGCAAAGTTTCTGGTTACTGTTTACTGCATACATATGGCAGGCTAACATGTGCCTCTATTCATACAATTATTTGCAGGTGCTGTTAAAGCTCTAGTAAATAGCCTACATTTAATATTTCTAATTAGCTTATTTAGTAATCGTGATGGAAACACAGGAATACATTTACTGGTGTCCTCTCAGATATCCTCAAAAATGAGGAATGTCACTAGAGGGTTGTCCTAATGTGGGTGTTTTTTCAGCCCAGTCAGTATGCATCATTTTAATGTGACTGTGATCATAGCCCCATTGTGCCTGCCAATCCCAATTAACAGAATCACCCATCCTAGGGCTGAATTTATTGCTGTATGTGCAGCTTACCAGGACATGAAGCAGTAGTCTTGTAGTCTACAGGCCTCGGAAAAGAAGCCATGCCTCTGGGAACTGCACTCAGCTTTCGTCAGCTGTGAAATCTCTCTGTTGCAAGACATGTTCCTGTCACATATTTTTCCCTACAGCAAGCTGAATATTTCCCTTTTCTGATGACTCCAATATCATCAGTGAAATATCAAGATAAACAGAAATATATTTAGGAGATAGCCTTGCTGTTAATCTTAAAGTTACTATTCAGCCTTGAAAACTAGGGCAGGTTTGCTTATCACTAAAAACATTTGGTTTGCACCTGCACAATGAGTTATTACATCTGAAAATGAAATGACATCAGGCTTTTTTTTGCTAAAAATGGGTGTGTATGTCATGTTACATTTTTCAGCACACAGCTAATGTTGTGTCATCTACGTTGTATCATATACATACAACGTAATTCATATGCCACAGCACCCACTTTCTTCTGCCAACATCAAGCAACCTAACTTTTGGTGAGTAGGGGAGCAGTTAGACTATTTTATTGTACATGACCTTTTTTTGGCAAAAAGATAGCACCAAGAATTTCAGCAGCAACAACCAAAAAGGCTGTGAGTAGTGCAAAGATATGCAATATATTTCTGTATCTCTAGGGGTTTTCCCTAGATCCTGTGGCAGACAGAGGCAAAGAGATTGCTGTAGCTCTTTTGTTCCTTCATTTCTTTTCACCGATTTTCATTTAGAATCAAACACTTTTGCTGGAGGCAAAAGGTATATTTTCTGGCTTCATGTTCCAGAATTTCTGTAAATTGTTCTTGCACACGTCTGCAGCTGACATATGAAATACGTAAACTCTTATCCCGATTTATGCTTTATGCTCCGCATGGAGCCGGTATAATTGTGAAAAAAGTAGTTTTCCTTGAAGTTCAGAAAGTAATGTACACTGTTTGAAAATGATTCCACAGCATCTTACTGCTGCCCCTGCTGGAACAGTTCAATTAAAACAAAACCCCACAACTTTTTTTCAATATCCCTAGTTTTAAATCATATCAGTAAAGACGATTTCCTGTTCCCATCACTGCATTTGGTAATAGAGAAAACTTAGCAAATAAGTTTAGGAAATTCATTAAAGGCCACTTTTCCAAATGGACTTGCAACCAAACTTTTAACTACAAAACCCTGGGCCAAATTATCAAAAGAGCTCACCTCCCATTTGGCACAAGATTAAGGACAGACTTTTCAAAGCATTTAGCCACTTGAAGTTCTCAGTGTGACACCACTGGCCAGATTTCCAAACTTTCCACTCACTTAAGGACCCAAAAGTGAGCTGAACTCCTTTGAAAACAGTTATTGGTTTTGGACGCTTCAAAACTATATTGTATTGAACATAGTCCAGACAACACACTACTTTAAGTATTTATAATTACTTGATAAAATACAAATGTTTCCTTCAATTTCTCCACGAATAGTTTTTCTGCATTCCTCAGAAAACTTCTGAATCTATAAACAGAAAGTTTCCTTTCTGTACTCTTCAGAGTTCTTATTCAAAAGCTCAGATAAAACAGCCCTTGCCAGTTTACTGACTAGAGTAGCTTCCCCCCTTTCTCTTCCAGATTCATAAAGAAAACTAAGATTAGCTCTCTTCACAAACAGTGAATTCCTTTATTTCCTTATAAAGACTTTGATACAACACTTTGGCTAGGAACCACTTTTATTGCTAAAATTACACTCATTAGAAGTTAAAGATACTGAATGAAATAGAGCAATCTCAGATCAAAGTAGCCCGCTCTTAACTACCCAGAAACAAATTAAAGCAACTAATAAGAAACAGGCTAAACACATCAAGGACCTAAATGATTAACTTATATTTAGCAATTATTTTGACAACTTACTAAAGCAAGACTGCATATTACTGACCAGCTTTTTCTAAATTAGAACTTATTATATTTACAGAAAGAAAGAAATGATGGTTTAGTTATTTAGCAAAATCTTCCTTACCAGCAAAGAAAAAGTGGAATTCTTATCAGAAATAACTTGACCTCTACAAAGCATGACTCTAAACTACGTCTCTCAAAGCTTTCTGCATATTAGCACAGTGGTCCTATTGATTCTATAGTAACAAACTGAGGAAGAAGTAATTGCATTTTGCTGTGATCACAAACCCAAATATTTAGGGTTTGGCTACATGCAGTATTAATCCATTTATAATTAGCTAGACTACACTATGTTTTCTATTTCTCCATGATTTATCTGTACTATCAGGCAGCTTTTTGAAGGCAAGCTTATTATTACTTTTTTTATCTGTAGAAGTTTCATTAATTTGTTTTTTTTTGCCCCTCCTGATACGGTTTCGGTTATTAAAAAGGCAATGGAGGAAGAAAGGGAAGTTTCAGACTACAGCAATACAAGACCAGAGTGAATTTCAAACAACACGAAATGAGGATTGAACCACCTGCAATAAGAGAGTTACGTTCACTCTTCATCTTTGGCAGCAGAGATTATGTTTAGCATGTTAATGCTGTATGGAATAAAATGGTTTAAAGCCCTCAGACAATTCTATTTATCCAAAGACAGACCTGCAACTCCTTTAATGAAACCAAACATAGCATCTAAACACATTAGTGAGTTCCACACTAACTCTACGTTGTATTTTTAACAATAGAGTTTGATAGATATGACAGTGCTGGACAAAAAATTTATATTTATTACTTGCTGCAGTATGAAGATTATTTGTATTCAGACTCAGTTCTGTCTAAGATTTAACACACTCATGGACCAAATAAAGATTTCTTGTTTGTTATCTCATAATGTACAGAAAGAGCCATGGTAATATGTATCTGGTGTCGAATGTGTAAGTCCACAGGGTGTCTAGGACGGCTTTGTGTCCTGCACAGTCTGTATCCATAAATAATACAAGTATATTTAATCTTGGTATAAGAAATACATATTTTCCAGTGAGAGCAATCATTCATGGAAACAGCCTCCCCAGGACATGGTAGAATCCCTATCACTGGAGGTTTTCAAGATGAGACTGGACAGGGTGCTAGAAAATCTTATCTAGGCTCCCTTTCCCAAAAAAGGTTGGATCAGATGATCTTTCTATGATCCTATACAATTGTTAACGGTAATGTTCTGCAGGTACCCACAGTAAGGTACAGAGACGCAGAGACTACTGCATCATAGAGCAGTGGCCCCTCATGCTCTTCTTCCTCATCACCCTTCCCAAACTGACCCCTGTACAATCACAACAGCGCTCACTATCTTACACATTTAGATAGATTTAGTGTTTCAAAGATTTACTTTTCAACAGTAAAAGCTAAAGGTTTAGACTTACAGAGAAAGCTTAGGTTCTGGAATACAGCTACATGCTAAACTGAAAAAAAAAATTTCAACATCCTAATGGTTATATGGCAATTACCATAATCATTTTAGAAATGGTTGCAAATACATCACTGTTACTTTTGTTCTAGGTGCGCAGAATCACTCTGTGCCTAATAATTCTGGGATACCAATGAGACCTTTCAAAAAGTAACTAGAGTCCCAGAAAAAACTTGAAGAAAAGTAAAACATCTATAAACATTACCCCTCAAGCAGAGAGTGGAGTGTATCCTGAACTTAAGAGCGAAGTCCAGCACTGAAAAAAGCCAGAGGGTATCTTGAAAGGCCAGGAGATTTGAGTGTTCATTTGGGTATACCTCCAGCCCACAGGCATGTCCTAGGGGATATCTATTCTATAGACCAGCTACCAGCATGAAATATAGCATCTGAGGCAGATGAAGAGGACTGTCTGTGGTAGCACAGATGGATATAGCACATGTAGCTAAATGAACTTTTTCATGGAGGTGGAGGTTGTGCAAACTTTTTTCCGTACTCCCAGTACTGGCAGCATAGAGCAGCTCTGGGGGATGGACTGCTGGCTCACACCGCACTCCTCTGTTATTCAGTGCCCGGAGGTAGTGGTTCAAGGCACTTTGTATATTAACCCAAGAGATGTTTTAGAAGAACACTAGCAGGTGTCAGTAGCTTGTTGGGTCTGGCCAGGGTGGGGACTGGTACAGCCACCTTTGACAAGCAGCTGTAAGCTTGTCCCTGCTGGGTGCCAGGAACCGTCTGGAATGTCTCCTTCTTCCCTGCAGCCTGCAACACTGCCCATGGGCATCAGGAAGCTCCCACTGGCCCAGGACCTCGCTCACACTGTTGTATGAGCTGCTGCACAGATGAGGATGTTACAGCAGCACTGACAAGGAAGTCACACATCTCCTTCCTGCAGCCAGCATTTGTAGGGATGCTATCTACCTTAAGAGAGTGGATTTCTAGCTACACTATTTCATATTTCCTCTGGTTTCTATTTTTGGACTCTTGGGCCAGACTGTGTCTTGAAGAAACCTCAGGCCAAATTCTGTTTTCAGCTAAAATGCAGCTGTTCTGAAGGAATTGCTTTGACTTTCATCGCGTTGCTCTGGATTAGCATTGTAGTAACAAAGGGCAGAATTTGGATCATTGCATTCTTTCCCTGCCATCCAAAGAAAAAGCAGGTTAACAGGTTTGTATCACAGTGCATCAGGTGAGGAGTTTTGGAGAAACACAGAAAATGAGTCCTGACAGTGAAAAAAAGAACCCCCAAACTCAGGTAGCTCAATTCAAATGACAAAATCTGCTTTTCTGACTGCTTGGTTTCATTTGTTAACACCACTTAACTGTACATATATTTTTAAATTGCTTAAAAATAACAATTTTGAAGAAACCAAAGATGTTTTTAAGCAGTCCGGGGGAACTTTAATCACTCAACTAAAGTGCTCACTCAATTTTCAGATCTAGTTTGAACTCTTATTTTTGTTCTTCTGTAAGATTCATGTGAAAAGCCACCATAGCCTGGGGTTTGAAGTTGAAAGATTATAATTTGGCCTTCTGGCATGTATCTTTGTCAGTTTTTTAATCTCTATATGAAGTCTTTCAGCTTTAGAGAGAGATCAATTGATGTTCCCTGAAGCATGTGTATTCTTTCAACACCATAAAAGAAGTCAGCCATTGTCATTTTCAGTCTAACAGTTTTATTCTCTTTATTCTCTAATTAATTTGGCTTACTAGTTCAATTGGCTGTATCAGGTTCAAAAAACAAGAATTAGTGTCATCTGGTTTCTACAGCTATCCATAGGCTGTTGGTCATACCGCCTGATATCTGAATGTGATACAAATATACCCAGCAGAACTAGACACCTCAGACGGCTTAAGAGATAAAACCCTTTAAATAAGCTTGAGACAGATTTGAATTTATTTAAATGTCTGATTCTAAATGTACTTATGCCTAGTAGTAATGTTTACCATCTGCCTGATTCTGTCTGATGAGGTAATTGTAAATCTATAAATAGCTTAACATATGCTGCACATATTCTGGCCTTAAATATAACAGTCTTTGTGTAAAACAACTGGAAATAATAAGAAATTATATTAGTTTGGGCATTATTCAGGGTAAGTTGAGAAAGAAGTATAAAGGGTTTTCACTTTGTATTATTTGTATCTTCTCCTCCAAAGGCCTAGTTAAAACCAGAGTGTTGTTTATAGGCCCAGTTCTAACAAGTTGTCAGTACTTTCTGTGATTCATACCTACTGAAATAGGCATTTGAAATCCAGTAAAGCACTTACAGTCAGAGTAATGTATACTGTAAACCAAAATGAGAACTACATTCATTTAAGATGAACAAATAGTTTTTACTCTGTGAATGATTGACACCACAGTCCAGTGGATGCTTCCTTTTCTTTTACAGGGTAGAAGACTGGAAAATGATGTACAGGCATAGTGATCACGAAAGCTTAGCTTGAAAGAATCACTTTAGAGCTAGATTAGAGGATTCTTGACACTACTGTACCCACAGCCATTGTATGAGCAGTCAAAGTGCTGTTCCCTAATTACAACTAAGAACACCATTAATGCCAATTATCTGCAGAAAGAATTGTAATTGCTCATGTGCACTCACCTAGAATAAAACCATAGGGAAAGGAACAAAGTGGTCTAAAATCTTACAGCTTTCGAAATCACACTTCCTGGCTCACAGCTTCTTGCCTACATGGTGGAGAGACCATAAGATGTAACCAAAGACAGGCCTATGGCTGGGTAACTGGGTGATATTCTTTTCTGGATTATGGTTCTTAGAAAAATCATTCCGTTAAGAGAGAGATCATATTTTCTCTTGCACGATTTGTGCTCCAGAACCAAGATTACACTGCAGATTTCCATGAATTAGCTCTGGAAATCTGATATCAGCCTGTTCATTCAGGCAATCGTTTCAGCTGCTTGCAATGGCACACTAGTGCAGGTGGAGGAAAAATGATACGTAACCAAATTAGAAATAAAACAGTGAGTCACTCTCCAAACCTCCTCCCAGTGGCATGGTCAGTCTCTATCTTGTCTGTTGCATTGATTCAAAGCTTAAAGAAGGGCCCAAAGATGTGTATATGTTCAGCTGCCCACTTCAAACAAATAAAAGTCTTAATGTAGAAGGCTAAGAGCAGGGACTATTCTAAGGTTTCTTACTGAATGCTGTATTAATTGAACAGGATCTTGGCTATAACATTGTGAGCTGTGTGGTTGTACTCTGCCTCACATGTGCAAAGAGACAGTTATTGTTTCTTGCACTGTTAATTAGTCCCTGATGTTTATGTAGGCTTTTAATTTAATTCATTGAAAAGTTTTTTTCATTTGGATTTAATGAGGGTTGCTCCTAAGCATCTGTTTCTTGGCCTTCAAAGACCTCACCTGGTTCAGGATTCTTCCCAGGTTATTCATTATGAGCATGAAACTTCTGGAAAGTAGGGGAGAAAAGATGAACCAATTTCCAGCTGTGTGCAACTATGCCCAGCCAGACATCTTCATACCATATGGGTGGCTAGACTTCAGTCAGACAGGAGTGAGAAGCTGAATGGAAGACAGAATTGTCTGAGAAAACTCATCTCCTCTAGAACTATCATTATTTTGAGAGTGCCTGCATATTTGAAGTAAATCTTTCCTGTGCTTTCAAATGCCCTGTGAGGCTGGACACACAGCTAACCTTGGAACAAAAGGTGCCCAGTTCTGCCTGTGACAGATAATACAGTTCATCCTGGCCTTCCCAAGGAGCACACCATAAAAGTGCATACTCACAGTGCCAAACTATAGCAGCTCTGACTACTTGGAGCATAGCACAGGCCGTCTATATGGAGGAGAGGTAACCATCAAAGTGAACTGGATGAAGGTATGAGAATGACAGTTGAGCACTATGGATGAGAAGAAAATAGATGAAGACTAAGCAGAAAAAGTTATTTTAGTGAGATGGCAAAGAAGAACATCGAGTGAACCAAAGGAGAACTTTAAAGCACTGCTTACTATTTTTTAAAATATGTAAATAAAAGCATTGTCACAGTACCAATTAGTGTACTTAATTATTTGTTCTGAGATCATAAGAGAAGGATACATGTATTAAAGAGTGACAGATACTTACAAAAGTGTTTCAGAAATGCACTAAGGGTATTCCTGACATGTTCTATATCTCCAGCTAGGTGGAGGTGTGAGCTCTGCATTGTCTGACTTGAGAAGTGGGTGGAGGGTGGTGGGAAGTGAAACAAGGAGGCAGGGTCAGATGCTCCTTCGACAGTAAAGGAATAATTTAGTTTAAAGATTACAGAATTCACATCACTTGAGCTCAGATTCGCATCCTATTTTCACTAAAATAGATTTGATGTGACCTTTTTTTACTCCTACAGATAAAAATTCTAGATAGTCATCTAAATATCTGAATCTCCCTATCACTTCCTTTAATTTTTTTATTAATTTATTATAGGGCCAAAGCCACCTTCTTTTATATGAATAACTTCAATCATTTTACCTAACTTGCAATTGTGAACAGCTTATGGCCTTCATTTCTTTTGTATCCACTGGTGATGTAGCAATTTCTAAAACAAAGACAGAATAGAGCTCATATCAAAGCAGACTGCTTCCTGCCCCTCTAAAGTAGTAACATATGCCAGGAAGAAAGGAAGTGTTGAGGTCCAAGACAATAAACAGCCAGAACATGTGGAAAACCAAATGCCAAACTGTCTTAATTCAGTTGTGCATCTTTACTGACTTCTCTGTGATTTACTCATACCCTCAAGAAAACAAAAATACTAAGTCCTTACATAGCTGGAGTGTCAGGAGAATCACATTTCTGACTAGGATGCTTCACAGCAACATAGTTAAAACCCCTGATGATCATGCTACGTTCAAATTTGGGTAGTCCCCACCCAAGACAGTCTCTAAGAAGTCATAATAAAATTGAAATGGTATCTTTCCTGTCCCACTTACTCACTTTAATCTCTCAGTAAAACCAATACTTGCTGCGTCCCTGACACAGTGTTAACGGATGCAACATCCTTATAAATCTTAAGGATTTTTTACAACATTGCCAAGTCCCTGATCTGAAGATAAACTTCTGGAAGATTCATTCAGTTTAAATCACTGTTGGGCCAGTGAAATCAATGGGATTACCTCAAATTTGGGTCAGTGTAAATAGAATATGAACTCTGGCCAGAAATGCCAGCATGTCTTGGTTGCATATGCCAAATGAGTACACCTGATGCACCAGGGTGAGCAAGCAGGTAGAGGATGGAATTGCAGGGTGCACAGAAGTGCACAGGGTGCACTGAGGCCAGTGCCATGAAAACAAAACATAATAGTACTTTTATTTTATTGTAACTTACTAGTACCATTGCCTAAATGCCTACACAGCAAACATTTGATTGTTCCTGGGCAATTATTAAGATAGTTGCTGTTACTGTGCTGATCTAAGGTACTGGACAAACATTTTGAAACATTTTGAATTGTTTCATTTATGGCAGAACTGAAGCCAAAATGACTTCTATCTTTGTTCTTCAATATCATTGTAATGATATGTGCTGGAACAGCCTGGGGATGGGAGTATTAGTTAACTGCTTTTACAGAACAATGACTTAGTGTCAAGCCCAAAAAGTAGGGGTTGTTCCACCTTTCATTTTTTGTAATGATATCATAAAATGAAAGCTATTTTAAAACAAGCACATAAATCACGAAAAATATTTGCCACCCTCTTTATATTTCATACACATTCCCACTGCATATTTCCTTATGCAGTGACTCCATTTCTCCCTCAATTATCTTTCAAAGCCATCTTCTCTAGCACTTCGCTGATACAGATAAATTTCGCTCCATATTTAAGGGCAATGTAAGCTTGTACACAAACAACAGGGTTTGTAATGCAGAATCCTCAGGGCTATCTCCTGAACTTCCTTACACAAGTAATGGGTTGCAAGAATACAAGAATCCATCCTTGAGGGAGGCACAGGAAGCAGCAGAAAGTGTTATGTGCAGCGATGCAGGGAAGCAGAAAAGTGTTACATTTTTGTATCAGTAGCTAAATCACACTATACCATGGATCAACTATTGCCAGTTACAGCACTCTATTTCAGGAACAGAGATAAGGATTTCAAATAACTATTACCAAAAAGCAGATTGTTCATAATAACTGGTACACAAAAGATGAAATAAAATCAAGAATTCTGCCATTGAGTTTAGTGGGAATAATCTAACACATGCACTAGCTACCCTTTACAATACTTTGGGTGGAATTTAATAGAGAATTGTAGATTTTTCCCTAATGATTTCTCTCTTCTCATTTACCTGAATCTACCCTGAGAGTTGCTTAAGATTAAATGAAGAATTTGCCTATGATAAATATTAAGAAGAACATCACATTTAATTAAATTCAAAGTATTTTAGTCAGGACTCTAACTGAAAAATGCTTTCCTTTTGAAGGAATGTGGCAAATACCTCTGGTGTTGAGTTTTATTGTATGATTAAATTAAGTCTCCTGTAATTCAAATATATGTCATAGAAACAATGCCATGGTCTTTTGGTTGTCATGCTACACAGAGATGAACAACAGATCAAGCATATGTTATACACCTATGGGCACTGGAAACAGCATCTTACAGGTCATGGAGAAACTCAGATGCAAACCAGCAAGACAGACATTGCAGTTGTGAGGGGTAGGAACAGACCTGCATTGCAAATTTCAGCAGCTACAGCGGCCAGACAATCTAAGCTGTCCTTCCTTAGAACAGCATGTGCATCAGCTGTTGGTATACTGTTTGCCCAGCCAGGGCAAAAGTTTCTCCACACACAGACTGCCATATCAATGGTATATGGTATTTGCTAGTCGTATAAACCAATTGCTGCTGGAAGAACAGATCCAAGTTATGCCATTTCATGTTTGCTACATTCCTTACAATGAGCAGGTGGAATCAAAGTTTTAATCCTGCTAGCAGGTGACCTTTTCAAAATTCTGTATTTTTACTGCCTACCAGTTTTGTCTCTTTCTTCCAAGCTCCTGAGATTGTAATCAAAAATGAATAGGAATAGCCAGAGAATTACTTAACACTGAAAAAGCCAAAACCCTAAAGATGGCTTTCACCCAGTATATGCCTTAATGCAGCTCTGGTATCTGATTTTTAATAGATTAGGTGCAAATATACACATTAGCAAACTAAACAATGTAGTAATATCCACGGAAAACAGGTTTCATCGATTAAATCATAAATATAGTATCTTATTATGCTTTTGGGGAAACAGAAATACAGAAAGCAATGCATGCATTTTTGAATTATAAGAGGAGGGAATATTGGCAAATCTTTCAACAGCTGTTTATCATGAAAAAGAAGTTACAGTTACCATTCCCCAGCCATGCAGTCTGAAAAAACTAAAAATTGTACATTAATAAATTATAACAATGATGCATGAAGCTAATATAAAACTTTTGCAGGCAGTTTCTTAGTCCAGAGGGAGTTGTCAAATTTGCTATTTGTGACTTTAATGTTACTTGGAATTTCTTCTAGGGCATTTAAAACTCCTTTTGTGACTCTTCATCAGCAGTTTTGCAGACAGCAAAGGCCTTGACAATATACATTTTCACTTTCTGCATGGCTGACAGACATCATATGCTATATCCAATTTAAGGGTAGAGCAGTAGATTACATTGCTAGAATATAGAAAGCCATTGCCATTGAGACTGAATCATTGCTGTTTATAGTAATTCTTACTATTTGGTTTTTGACAGCCCTTTGTGACTGGAATAAAAGATGATGCTGAGATTATTGTCAAGCTACTGTAATAGCTAGTAGTGCATGAAATCTGCAGCAGATGGACTTGAACTCATGAGCTCTCAGATTCTCAATAGCCTTTCAAATGAGCAGTGTCCTCCTTAGCCACATGCAATGCGACTGGCTTTGACAAATCCTTATTTCAGAAGATGAAATATTATTTCAGCCAGCTTTCTTTGTTCTATTTGAAATGTTTTATAGGGCTTAATTTCAGAGGTAGCTTGGAATTGAGAGAGAACAAATTGATTTTCAGTTGCATGAGGTACACTACATTACAGGTACATCCAAGCTGAACAACAACAAAGTGACTTGACATAGTCAGACTGCTTCCAAAAGGGCCCCCCAGCCATTTCAATTACAATACGCAATTGCTATATATCTTTCTTTGGCTAAATTAATAATTTTCCTCATTATGTCCACTAACTCAAACCAATCTTTAATCTGACAAATGCAAAGAAATAGTAAAAATTTGTTTGGCATATGGTACCCCAGAAGGATTCTCTTAAAACACAGACAGCTGCTATTGACTTGGATGCTGTTTTAGCTGCTGTCAAGAACATGGATGGACAGCAACTAGCTTGCATTGCTGCAGGAATATCTTACACTGGATTTGTCTCACTAAAGACCCCTTACAGAAGCACATTTTTCTCAGGTCCCTAGTTTACTGATTGCTTAGTGCACTGCAAACTGACTATTGTTCATGAACAGTCTGCTGTTCATGCCAGAAGTGGACAACAGAAACACACTAGAGTGAGCTGAGCTTCAGCAGTTCTCTGGACCTGATCAATGTACACCAACAGCCCAGCGCCTCCTGGGTGGGCAGTCTAAAAGCCAAATGATGAATGTTCCAAGGGCTGGTTTAAGACTTTGCCAGATTATTTGCTTTTGCCCATACTTAGGATCTTTGTATCGGGATCCATTACTTCTGAAAACCTTTTGCTCTTTTTTTGCATATCTTGATTCTTTCTTTATATTCTAGCATTACAGTTTGATCTTTTATTGCGTTGCTGCTGTTCAAGATTCTATAGTTAAAGTTGTGTCAGCACTTTTACTACAAAACACATTTACGAGGAGTTTATAACACAGCTATAAAGACGTACTACAGAATGAAAGGTGGTGTACAAAGTCTCAGCATGGGGCATTGTCTTTTTTTATCACTTTTTTATAAACAAATTAGACTTGCTATTTTAAGCCTTTATGAGTGTAAACCAATTCCAGTTTATAGGTTATCTCCTACATAATGTGGCAATCGACTGTTATTAAAAAAAAAAGTAAAATGAACCAACTTATAAATACCATGATTAAAAATGATTATGGAAAAAGTGGAATTTTGTGACAGTAAAGGCAGGCCAAATACACATTTCCTTTTGTGGGTGAGCTCTGCATTGCGAACGTGCTAAGTTATACAAACCCATTTTCCCCAACTGGATGGGGGAGTTCAGCTTGGGGTGCAAAGTGGGAAGCTGGTGAATAAATTCCCCTGGAATCTCTTGTGCTGTGTTTGTGTTGCAAGGACTCTGGTTCCCCAGTGAAGTGAACATAGGGTAATGCAATCTTCTCTGCTCAAATGCCATTGGAGCTGGCTTCCTGAAAAAAGATGACCACAAGTGCTTTCAAAGGGCAGGTTGCCCATGCACCTCATGGATGTTGTGTGTTTCAATAAAAATATACTGATGAGGTTCAGTGAAGCCTCGAGAGTGTCTGTTTTGGGCTGTGGTTTGTCCTCATTACTGGGCCTTTTATCCATAACTTAGTCACAAATATATTACCTCTCTTGCACTTCTGCTTAGACACATAAAGAGTTATATCTGGAGGCACCCTGCAATACCTCTCCATGTCTCAGAAGATGCTAGCTGGTTGAGCAGCTTTCCTTGATAAACTGCTTCAAGACACTGGGGTTTAATGAATACACTCACAGCTCCTCACCAGTGACTCATCCCCCAAGATAAGGGCCCAGTAGCCAACTCAGGACCCACAGACCAGTGATAACATGATACAGTGCAATTAACGAGTCCAGGGGACTGCCAGAGCCAGCTGGTCATACTGCTTGTAGTATCTGAAAAAGCTTGGATTATCTTCATGGAACCCTGTGTTGTGCCCTGGAGACATGCCCGTAGGTACGTACTGTTCCCAAGATGTGCTGATAGATTAGGAGTGCCTCACTAACTCACTGCATTGGTGAGTTCATTCATGGCCCTGGATTTGGCTGTGGTGTGATGAGACTGGCAGACTAGTTTCAAAGTATGCCTACTACCAAAAGGCATTCAAGTATGAAAAGCGCCCAGCCTATGTACACGTATGGATGTTACCTGCTAAAAATCTATAGTAAAACTGAAAAGCAATTCACGCTGTCTCTACACTGGGATTAGATGTGTATTGAAAACTACACCTGTGAATGCGCTCGATGAGACTCACTGGCTGACTCAGATACCAAGAGGGAAGCTGCATTAGCACAAACTTCAGCCCAGGCTGCTCATGCCTTCCAAAGGCTTTGGGTGCTTCTCAGCTGAAGTATGTGCTGCCACAGTCTTGACTATTAGCACTCTGTTACAAGTGAGGTAACAGATGTGCTACCGCCTGCAGTGCAGAGAGCCCTGAAGTTCAGGTTCCACTGGCTTTACTGAATCATGGATCTGAAGTAATATTAAAATGTTAATATCTTGCACTCAGTGAAAATGGGGTTGTCTTGGATTCTGATCATGCAAACGCTACACAGTTAACTTTACACATGGGACTTCAGAGAGCTGCCTAAATTACAGTGTGTTATTACAAAATCCAGTGAAGACTGGCACAGAAATCAGGAATGATTTTTAAAAACAGGCCACAAATTCCAAAGAAATAACTACAGGCGATGAGGGGAAAAAAATAAAAATCAGGTTTTACAATGGAGCTAGCCACATATTAACAGAAGATCTATTGTTGTCCTTCTCATAAGTACTGTGTATTAAAAAAAATTAATATACTACAAATATGCTTTCAGTGGAGATGAAGCTTGAATTGCCTGCACATAAAATACCTGTGATGTATTTAAATAACCTTTTAACAGGCAAACTATTAAGTATATTTTCCAATATACCTGGGAAGGAATCACTAAATATTCATCTTTTCCTAAATATTTAAACCACCGATACACTGCCTAGGCTAACAATGGCTTTCTGCCGATATAAATGGTTCTGTAATAATTTAAAACAACCCTAAGTACCAAACGTAGAACTGCACAATCACCTCTCAGTGACCCCTGTTTTTTTCTTCCGTTTAGTAAGGAAGGTTGCTGGCAGCAAGGTTGTTACACGAACTGACAAAAGCAAGTGGAGACAGCGAGCTGTGCTTATTTAAGTCTCTATTCTTCCATGCCACTCAGCTTCAATCCTGTGCCTGGCAAAATATCATCAGTATTCTCTGCCTCTTTTAACTAAAGGAAGCAAATCAAGAACCAGACAGGCTAATGGGAACCGAACCTCATTTCTTGGCCTCTTGTTCAACCTGTGAAGCCAAACGGAAAGCAGCCCACTTCTCCAGGCCGCATACTCCACTTGCCAGCTGGGAAGTCGAGCACCTCGTTGCCTCCCGGCTCCACGGCAGGCAGCGTGCAGACTGCTTTCCCGGCTGCAAGCGCCATGGGCCAGCTGGGAATCTGACTGCTTTTCCACGTCTCCTGTCCACTTGCCAAACAGAGTCTGCAGGGCTCTTTTTCCACTTGCCCCAGCCAGTTAGGAGGTAATCTGTAGTGCTATTATCAAAGTTAGCTAAACAGTCCAAAAATCTCCATATGAAAAAGAAGTTTTGGTAAAACTCCACATGAAGGGGGACCAAAAGAGGAATTTAACAAGGTAAGGGCATACCCCATACTCTTTCTCAATTCCTAGTGTGTTGAGTCACATTTAGGGGCTTTTATTTCCACCCCTTCTCCTAACTGCCCTTAATCCATGGCACATTCAACTAGAAATACCAGAGACACATTAGAAGGAGGAAACAGAAAAAGCAACAGCTACTGACTAGAGCTGGTTGAAAGGTTTACAACAAAACCTGAAACTGCACGAAACCCACCTCGTTTCTTATTTCACTGCAACTTGAAACTCAAACCAGATTTGTTGAAAGGTTCCCTGAGGATTGTGGATCCAGTCCCAACTGGCTGATCCATTTATAGTACACAACTTTATTAGACAAACTGAGGGCCAGTATAGCTGGGCTCTGTTTCACAACTCTGAGACATGAAGGAGAAGGGCAGCCTGTCCTGCATGCTGTCCTGTGTGGCCTTGCCAGATTGTGAACCCAGGAAACAGCCTCATCTCTCTCTCACACGGAGACAAACATGCAATAGCAAGAGAGGGCATATTCCCTCTTTTCCATTTCTGTATGGAATAACCAGTCAGTTAAAGGATCCTTAGAGAACAAGAGCCATGGGATGGATGGGGGCAAAGAAACAAACATCCTTCCTCCCCACCAGGAGAGGCCAGGTTGCTCCCCTAGCTCCAGGCCACAGCAACCTAGTCTTTGGCCCATTTGTCTGCTTGCAGTTTGTCCAAGACCAGACCACTGTTTTCACCTGAATTAGTTATTGCATTGAGTAATTTGATAGGTGCTTTGTGTAAACAGAGTTCTGTCTCTGAGCTGCTTGCAGACAGCTCGCTGTTGCCATTCATGCACTGTCTGCACAAATGCACACTTCAAATAGTCAGTGCAAATCAGACCGTTTCTGGTCAGTGAATCAGTGGTCATAATTTTTATTGTTTTATGTTGCCACTGCTTACATACACGTAGGTGCTAGTGAACAGAAAAAGTCTCATGCAACCTCAATCATATCCACAAGCCTCAACTGCCCCAAATGGTCACAGTCAGCAAGTAGACAATCATCCTGTCTGTACACAGATCATTTCACCAGCTTTATTAATGTGGATATTCAAAACTCCATTTTCCTTTTCCCTTCTTTCTTCTCTCCCTCTATGCCTTTCCAGCTCTAGTTTGAGTTTTGTTTTGAAGCACTGGATTCATTCATACATCAAAGGGCAATCCAAGGCATCAGAGCCCACATAGACAGAAAACAAAGGCACTGTTTACAAGGCGGAAACTTGCTGAGAGAGAAGCAGCTGAGTTTTGCAAGGCTCACCCACTGACAGCCACCTTGGAGGTACATCAAACATCATTACAAGCTCAATACAGTCAAACATTTCTCTTTCAAAGCCTCCTAACATAATGTATTATTTGTATTACTGTAATATTGAAAAGTCTTAATCCTGACTAGTGCCCTATGAGGAGTACCTCCCCCACGGAATCTACAAACTTAACTCAGATTTGCTGGAAGAGCAGCAGTCCAGCTCTATAGGCACAGAGGTCCCTGTGGGCTAATCTAGACAAAATTAGGCTCGAAGGAGCTACTCCCTATCATGGTATCTCAAAACTGGGCATCAGTGTTCAGGATTAACCTTCCCTTCCCCATGATTTGTACTAAGGCAGAAAAAAAAGATCTTTCTTGTCCTAAAGGGTTCCTGTGATATTTATGACAGACTAACATATAGGGAGATTTGACCATATTTTGGGGGTCTTATCTTCTTTTTCTTATTTAAATAAATGTCTTCTCTTTTGAGCAGTGTCAAGAGAGACTCTGGCACGGGAACGCACCAGCAAACTGGCTGTTTCACACACAGCACTGCACTTTCCAGGCCAAGTGCGGAAAGCAATGGTAGATCCAAACCCCATCTTCTTTCCATCTGGCAGAGCAGGAGCTCAGTGTCCTTGCTATCTTGTAGTTTCACCAGATATGCTTTCTTCCTCTAGCTGAGAATTATTAATTATTGTTAGAGTGTCTGCTTACGTTTTTTTGTGGTTTTACAATGTTTTTCTTTGTATGCCAGGCTGGATACAATGTATCCAGTATTCTGGAAATACAGCTGAATCTACCAGCCTTGCACTTTCCTTGGCTATGCTAAGCCTGTTCTTTATAACTGAGATGAAAAAGAGGGGATGAGTATTTAAAATGACACTCATCTCACAGCCTCCATACGGTATAAATATTTTTTCTTCATTCTGGCTAAACGTTTTGGCAATTAAATGAAAACCACACAGAAATAATGACCTTGTTCTTCCATGATATTATCCTTTATCAGTCTCAAAATAGACGACATTTTTAGCTGCGCTACTTATTTCCAAATTGCAACAGTGAATAAAGCAAAGAGAAGAGCATATTTTGGCATGCACAGCTTCTAACAAAACACATGTAATTTAAAACTTATCATCCCAGAAGCTTACAGAAATCTAACCAGAAACTAATTGGCTAGATTATGAACGATATGAGATTCAACCTGTCCCCGCTTGCTACAAGGAGCCATTGACTACAAAGTGCCTTTGACTGCAGAAGTACAGTGGACTTTCAGTCTTCTAGTCCTTCACAAAACTTGAAGGAGCTCCTTGTCAGTCAGAAACTTTGGCGAGCTCATACCAATGCAAGCAAAAGGCCCAGTTCTGATCACAACTCAGAGAAAGGCCACTCACGGAGTTGTAAGGATTTTGTTTGTATTATCACTGACATCAATGAGAATGAAATAGAGGGCACTACTTCAAATTCTGGATAGCCTTTAGAAATTTGTTGTTAGTGTTTATTACACCAGGTATATAATCATGGGTTTCCTAATAGACTCAATTTTCTCCACTCGAGACGTGAGACAGAGTGTTTAAATCCAAATGATTAGTTTCCTTTTAAAATGTGGACGTATTAATTTGGCCTTATAGGATAATAGCTTTATCCTAAGAAATGCATATTAAAGTACAGTTCACAGAATATAATTCCTAAGAAATATGCTGGACTACAGTATGAACATACCTATGCCTGGTGACTGTTCACACTGAGAATAGTATTGCTTACCTATGCCTTCTTTGAGGGGGCTGACTATTATTTGCAGTGATGTGGATATTGCCTTTGGCTTCATTGTGCTACGTCAGCGAGCAAGAAGATATGAGGCTTATTCAGAGTTTACACTTTGGTCTCAAGCAAGATGCAACAAACAGCTATGAGAAGCAAAACCAGGGAATGATGAAGAGGAATAAACGTTACGTGTAGAAAAAATGGTAAGCTAATGAAATAGCTATTTCACAGTTTAATGATTCCAAAATCATCTGAAAGTTTTTAACAAAAATCTCCACCTTTCATTCTGGCTGTCACAGAACCCCTGCTGTCCCTGAGTGTAAATGACTTCTTGTGGCATCACAGCAGACATTGCTTTAAGGAGAGATGCAGAGAAGACGAATATTTCACATGTTCATTAAACTAAGGCATTTTATTAGAAAAGCTATGGAGTGAAAAATAAGAGACGCATGTGAGAATGAAGTACTCCAAGCTAGCACCACTGGCATAAGGAGAAGGGGAAGAGGGCAACATAGTATTTTGAACTATTTTGCTTCGTGGATTTAGATCTGTGGCTGGAAGGAAGAATCCAGCAGAGCTTGGCTGACTCTCACTAAGGGACTGCTGCTGAACGCAAAGGATAGCAGCAGCCTGCTGGAGCAGTGGCACTCGCAGTCAGCACCTTGCCAGCTGGATGTGCAGCTCCACTTCAGAGCTAGGGACGCTCAGAGGGAGCAAAAAGACAAAATTCCATTTTGTCTCATCAGAGCAAATTATTGATATTGTGGAATTGTTAAGGGAAGTTTGAAAAAAAATGTTTATATTTTTGCAGATATCTGAAGAAAAGCTTCCCAGCTTCCAACAGCTTTAGACTTATTTTGGTATATTCAGTATTATAATCCCAAGAGCCTAACAAGCAAGAACCATGTCTTCATTCCTTAGCAATAAAACCATTCCTGGCCAGAGTACCACAGGAAGAAGAGGAATAGAATTGTGGGGCTATTTAACCTTTGCTGCTCTATGACAGAGTACTGTGTATGGGCACACGATCCCTCTTCTATCCAAAACACTCAAACTCAAATACTCAGTCTGAATATGGGTTCACGTGCTGACACCTTTTACATCTAACACAGAGATGGTGTGCAGCTAATTTGTTATGAAATTTCAAAAATAACACTTCTCTTTCCTAAGCACCAGTGACACAGTAGAGATAGCAAACTATAGTAAAGAAATAGATAGACAATACTAGAGATGTTACAAGCCAAGATAGATATTTTAATACTAAGGTCTCTTTTCCTCTTTTCACATACACACCCAAATCGTCTTGCTCTATATGCATATATAAAACTACATATGTAACCTCAGGTAGGTATTATAAGTATTTTTGATTAATCAGAGACCTATATTCATTCAGAAGAGTGTTTGAAATTCTGGTTGTACAAGGAGTTTTACTTCCTGCAATCATTTAGCACATTTCTTCTGTGATCTTTTAGAAGCTTTTACTTTAAACCCCATGCTTGCTATAACACTTGAAATAAACCCTGTGTGGATCTGTTTCTTCTTAAGAACCAACTACCGCTTTCTGTTATGTAAAGAAAATGAAAATATACCAAATTGGTTGAATCTCCTTAGTGAATAGTGTCTACTGAGTAAATACAAAGTTATATGTTGTCTCCCCTCCCAAATTCTGTTACTTGGCTAAAAAACCTCAACATAAATATCTGTTAACCGAGAGATATATATATATACACATCTGTGTTTAACAAAGTTGCATTTATAACACTTGCAATGGCTAATAAACATTTTAATTATTGATTTCAGCTGAAAAATTCTTGAGGCTGAGCATAAACAAAAGAAGTAAGTATCTGTCTCTTGGTTAATGTTCTTATTCAAGTGTAGAGGTGAAGCTATAGATCCCAGAGATGGAAAAAGCAATTTGCTACTCTCACTCATATTTAGAACCCTATTAGTGGGTTTGTGGAAAAAAATGTCATATACTTCAAAAAAAGCACACTATGAATTAATGTTTATAGATTTTATTGCTTTTTCCAGCTTGCTCTATTTTTATTCTCTATTCTTTGTAATAGTCTTAAAAATCATAGAATTATAATTTTCTCCCTACAGACACTGTCTTTTTCTATTAAGCAAACATTGATCCCTTGCATTTTCCCTCTTTTCTTCCCCCTCCACCCCTTTTGTTTCGAATGGACATAAAATTATCTCGGATATTTTTGCGTTTAACATCAACAACTTCATTTTACATGGGGCTAATACAGGGTCCATAATAATAATCATAGCACTGTATATCACAAAAGACAAATTCTTTCATAGCATAGTTCTACCTTTCCTACTGACTTTGGGCTAGACTGGAAATGCAGAGCCTGCTGTCCATCATGGGCATGTACACACCAACAGTCCCACAGGGAGCTCCAATTTGCTCAGCTGGAAGCCTCAGGGAAGAGGTACAGGTGATGATCTGCTCATCAGGACTATACCAACTAGAGATGACCTTTTGCTGTGTACAGGCCTATGTAGGCTGCTAAGAACACAAGCAGAGCGCAGACAAACGTGTATCAATGGCTCCGAAAGCCTAAACCAAATGTACTGCCAAAAGTAGACAGAGGCACATGAAACTTGCATTTGTTCTGATCCCGGAGGGTCTACAGGGTAATTGATTGATACAACATAGTTCACTTTATTTAATCATCATGTTTGGGTTTTGCATTTGGTGAGAATCTTGCTCTGAAACTCACTAAGAGCAGAAAGACATTGCCCAGTCAGGAGTACGACTCATCTCAAATCCACCAACATACACACTGGGACAGCTGTGTGGGGCATATCTATTGAGATTAAGGAACCAATGGAAAACATGATGTGGGATGCCCCCAAATACTCATAATTCTAACAGTTTAGGCTGCACACAGAAACCTCCTGAATCTGGAAACACTTCCCCTCTTTTCTTATATGAGGATCACATCATGCAACTGACTTTGCACAGGAAATACATCATGGTCCTAGTCTTCTGTTATTTTTATGATATAATGCCAAGTATGATCATGTCCGTGAACAGAGAAAAGTTGTTAAAAATCTAGTTAGACAAAAAATCCAAGATTAGCTCCTGCCGCCCAGAAGTTCTCTTCCTCTTTTAATTGTGGTATTTCCTCTGCAAAAAATCTCTATGTAATCAAAATCTTTTGCATTATAGTTGTCCTAGTCAGAGAGGACAAGTCTACTTCACAATTGTGCTGGTTCACAATTGTGCTGGTGTAACAGATCAGAATAACTGGAGAATCGGGCCTCAAAATGTTTCTGCTACACTGCTTTTGCTGCACAATTATTTTGAACTTATTTTGTGATGAGACAAAGACAACCCCCTGGATTCACACTGATAGAACTCCACTGACTTCAGCTGAGTTAATGCTTGTTTAGCTATTATTAACTGCCCTGAGGGTTATATGAAGTCCACATCTGACATCTGAAACACATTCCAAGATCAACAATAAGATTCACCATATAATTTTCCTCTCTACTGAAGGTTGCTCTAAACTTTAAATGCTTCTGTTCATCTCATGTTATACACATTAAAAATGACTATTCAGTTGCTTTCATAAACTCAAATCCGTATCCTCTAACTCTGTACCCAGAGGGCTATTTACTAGATTATAAAAGGGCAGATATCTATTTTGCAGCACACCTGTCCTTTTTATAATTCAGTCTGAGAGAAGGAGAAACAACTGGGAGTTGGAAGACCCCAATACCAAGGATGTACTGGTAATCAGTAAGAGCTAGATCTTTAAAAAGTTCCTTTCAAAGCTAATTGAAGTGCGAGAGGCAAGCTGACAGGGACGCCATTTATGGTGGACACTCAGACGGTGAGAGAGAGAATGCTATTCCATTTGCCAGCTAGCACAAAACAGCACATCTCGTATTCTTACATGCCAGGCCAGCAACACCAATCAGGATTTTCAATAACTGCTGAGCAGTCACGCAATATGGAATGCACGCAGCTATAATGTTTCCACAAGTTTCCACAATGGTTATACTAGGCGCTTTCTGCATTTGTTTCTCTACACACACTTCCCACAAAGGTGTCCCGTGAACACCAGCACACTTTGAGGCAGAGGTGGGATTTGCAACACATAGGCACCACCGCGTCTTGGTAAGGATCCTCCCGCACCTTGCAGCGAGCACCAGGATCCTGCATGCACCCAGCTCTGCTTAGCTGCCTCTGCATTTGCCTCCAACAGGGAATAAAATGTTGGAAATCTTAATCATAAGCAATCACACAAAGTCAAGGTTTTTAAAAATAAAATAAAAGTACCTTAAGAACTCCTGGGCATATGCAACAGATAATTATTTACCTATGGCCCTTACCTAAAAGAAACATCTTCGCCTGTTTTCTCTAGTGAAATATGTATCATTCCACAACCTCACTTCGTACATGCTTGTAGTAATTAGGTCAAGGAACTAGACAATCTTTTGTTGCTGTTGAAGCAAGTCACAAACTAATCTTAATTCTGTTGGAAGTTTTTTTCCTTTTAAATAGTTGAAGACATTTATTATTAAACTTCCTGCTTTTGACAGAATTTTATTAAAAGAAATTGATTTTACTAGCTCAGACTATTACATTCTGCTGAAGGATAAAACATCATACCTCATTTTCTTTCCTGATTTTTGCTAAGAATATTTTTAAAAATTCAATAAGCTGTTAACTTAAATATCCAGTATCGTAAGTGTCGTTTCTTTAAAAGGTTATTTTTTTTTAATCAGATATCAACATACTAGAAATTCTGTAGAAAAATAAAAAAATAAACTTATTTTTAAAATATTCTTTCAGTAAGATTACATTTTAGCAACCAAGCACAACGATGTTATATTACATTTTGAGCAGAATGTTTACCTTTCACTGAGTTTTTTGCCAGCTGTGTCAGCATTGACTGTAATAGCTTATGTATAAAAAATATTAAAAGGAGCTGCTTATTTTTTTTTAATTGCCAGGATCATGCCAAAAAACACAATGTGTGGGCTGCAGGCAGAATGCTGGGAGCAACGTTATTCATGTTAAAAACTGTTGCCTGATTTGCTTTCTTTGAAAATTAGGATACTATAAATAGAAGCCCAGTGGGATTTGTCGATTACGAGTTTTGTTTTAAAAGCTGCTAAGATGAAACTTTTGAAAGACTTACAAAATATAAAACCATCAGAATTATTGCATTATGGCTTGTCATCTCCCTTTGGCCTAGATTAGACCTTTATTTTTGAAGAGTTATGTATTTGATATAGACCTACCTCCTATTTCTATGCATCTGTCCAAACACTAGATTTTTTACAACTCTATAGAAAGATTTTTTTGCTTTTTATATGTCTTATAGTCTTTAAATAAGCCAACTATCTTAACTCACTATTTTGTTCATCATCAGAAAAAATGTTGTATCACCAAACTCATAACAATTCTATGTTGCTTGGTCTGTGAAAATCCTTCCCTACATATCACTTCTGAGCAACTCAGAAATTAAGCTATACTAATCCATCACAAAAAGGTTGTGCCAAGCCAGTGTCCCACAAGAGTACCACAGCTGTCCTTTACCTCATTTACCAGTACATTAGCATTTTGGTGTCTCTTCTTTTTTGCTTGCTTTATAGCTGATAGAAGGCACACTTCCAAAAAACCCAAGCAACCAGCAAACCCCCAAAACACAAAAACCCCCTTAGCTGAATAACAAAGCAACAAGAAACTATTGCAGAGACTTTATCAAGTACTTTTTTCTATGATAAATTATACATGACGTTCACTGTTCGAAAGCTGGCATTTTGACCTGCACTTGGAATGGGAAGCAACGGGAGCTATTGGGATGTGCTGACTTAACAGCAAACACAGGGAAAGAAAGAAAAGAGATGCTGCTAATTTCACTGTGAGCAAAGGGCCAACAAAACAACTACACAGCTTGTAAGACCTACCTAAATTCCTGGCTTTGCCCACTGGATTCTGTAAAGTATAAAAAAACAATTTTTTCCAAACACTTCAGTGTTTGACTGTTTTTCATTATGTGACACAGTTTTTACACATGCATATTCATACTGCACTGCTTACATAAACCCCACATCTTGAAAATGGCATGGGATTTTGGTGTCCATCTTAAAGCATAAAGCAAATGGCCTGATGGGGATTTTCCTGAAGGCACAACCTTCCTTTTCATTAGGAAATTGGACCGTGTTCAGAGGAATTTCAGCTGAAACACTTGGCATTACTAAGGAGTTGACAACCCAGTCTTGATGCCTGTCTGCATGTCTTTTTGCGACTCCTCTGTTCTCTGACTGTGTGGGACCTTCGAGTTTACTTAACTCCATGGTCTCAAACTTGGTTCAGCCTGAGATCTTGACTGCAGTACTGAAGTTCCAGGAAAGAACAGCAGAAAACGGACAAAAAGGGGAAGGTGGGAAACTGAGATGTGGTAACAGAAGACAGGAACATTGCTTTCAACACTGTTCCAACAAACTTTTAGCTAGTGCCATATTTTCCTTTGTAAATTAAACACTTAATATGTATCACACTACCATCCTTCTCTAAACACATCAGCTGTCCTGCTCTGAAGCTTTTCTTAGTAGAATTGTACTTGAGTAAGAAACAAGAGCTCAATCCCATGTTTTGGTCTAATCGGAGTTAAAAAAAAAAAAAATTAGTACGAAGAGGTGATAATTATCTCCTGTCTACCATAAAAATTCAATCAAAATATGAAAGCCTGGGTTTATCCTACACAAACCATGAAAAAATAATTAAGAGTGTGACACACAGCCATCATATTTGATCAGAAGAGTTGACCCCGTTCCAGGAATAAAATGGTAACTAGTGTCCTGAGTCCAGCTCAGTGACCTTCTGGAGCTGGAACTTTCAATTATGCCAAATTAGCTGTGTCACGTAGGCTGGCTTTGTGAGTGAGGCTGGATCAATGCAGTACATTTCACTGATGATGACAATGATTTAATCAATCTCAGTCACTCAGCAGACAGCAATACGGTTGTGAAATAAGCACCAAAAAAAGAATCCTAGGATCTTTCATTGTCAGGGCTACCTAGCTGCTACCCATTTGTTCTTTTTCTTTAAATACTAACTTGAAACTATGAAAAAATAATGTTAAGCAGCAATTTCCTAGAAAGAGTTTTGTCACATCTATTCAGACTTATATTCTGTGTGACAAATTACAACCTAATGTTCAATAAAGCTCTTTTTGACACTTCTGTGTAATAAAAGTGAAGATCCTTCTTTGCTCAAGGATGTCTATGACACTTCTGACACTTCTCTGCCAGAATTGCAGGCAGCCCAGATGTTCTTTGCACTAAGCAGAGCATTGCCACAGCTGCTATGGAATGTCGGAAGATATTAGGCTTTAGGTGGAAGTAGCAAAGGGTATCTTTTGTCTTTTTAACTGAGGAGTAATTTTTGGAGAGTAAAACCTTTTGATGTGCACAAAGTTAAAGTCTCAGAGGGACTTTACAGGCAAGGGACACATTGCATTTTCTCTGGTTCTTGTTTCAAGGTAACTTAGAGCCATTACAGAGCAGCTGTTTCCATTTCTGTTCAGAAAAAAATATTCCTTACCTATCTATGCCAGCATGGCATTGCTGGATATTTGAATGTTATGATACAGGCAAAAATGAAAATAACAGTAACAGCTCTTGGTGATGGACTCAAGCCTTGATTTCTGTGGATTCACAAAGGTGCAAGACAGAGCTGCTCCTGGATTGTTTGGGCCTCTCAAGACTTGAATCCAGAGGTTTACATTCACAAGTGTCTCCTACCACAGCAGTGACAGCTGAAGAAGCCTTGGCCACATGCTGTGCCCTCGTACCCCAGTATTCTCCAAAGTTGGGCTAAAGTAAGTGTTTGAAGACCACATTGTGTACCTGAAGAAAAATGATCCTGGATAAAAAAATAAACAGATATTTTCTGCATCATCTTTCTTATTTCTGCCTTTGTACAGTCCCCAGAACAGATGCTTGTGGGACTGAGTAGTAAACTGGACTGTTTTCTCCCTTATTTTAAAAATACGTAGGCTCTGCTGTTTAACACAGGCCACACAAACAGTCGTTCCCTGCACAACAAAGTAATGTAGGATGCAGGAGTCCATGGGTAGCTCCCTCAAAAGAAATACTCTCCACTGCATGGGAAGACCCACCTTCCCACACCATCCACTGCCCTTACAGCAGAAACAAGTTAGCAGAGAATCTAATTATCAGTTTCCTTGTGAAAAACGTGTGCTAGAACATTTTATTTTGAAACAGAACTTTTAATTTGGAAATTTCAGTTCAGGGATCCATTTTTAAATACTTGCAACAGACATGTTGCAGACATGCCGGAAGGATTTTTTTTCTATTTTTTTTTTTTTTTAACAGAAATTCTTTGTGATTAATACAACTTTTAAGAGGTTTAAAGCAGCTCGGAGATCTGTCATTTATAGCCTTTTATACACACTCCCAAAGTTTAAGGTAGCCTCACCACCTTCCTCAAAATAACAAGAAATGGAATCATATGTTTTTGGAAGAGTGACTGTTATGTCTCTTCTGTCACCTCCAGGGAGCTGTGCAAGTGGCACAGGAATTTCTTAACCCACATCTTACTGGGATTACTCTTTGCCTGACTTTGTGGCTGTATAGAGAGCTCGCTGGTGCAGGGTCTATCAGTCTTAGATGCTGGCTCATAGCTGAAGCTGGAATAGGAGCAAAGCGAGTAGCTGGGAAAACTACTGTTTTCCCACTATCGGGCCAGACCAGAGCAGTTCCTGTAAAACTCTCATCATCTGGGAAGAACTATTACTTGTGGCATCCACACTAGGATATTTGTGTTGCACTGCCAAGCCGTCTGTAATGCATGCCAGCTTTATCAAGGAGCCATTAGCATACCAAAAGAAAGGCAATGAACATCAGGATGCTTCATTGTACTCTTCCACCTGCTCCTGAACAAAACCTGGGATTCCACCTTACACTTCAAGTCTCCGTGGTCCTTCTGATCAGACAGGAAGATAGGACCCCTGCCTACAGCCTTATTCAAAACCCAAACTAGGGATGGCCTGCAGCTGACCCTGGTAAACTGCAGGGCCTAGGCATGTTGACTGTTTGGTCCCTGTTGTATGTTTTTGTCCCTATTTGGGATAGAGTGCTGCAAACCCATCAGGGATGATGCTACTTTAGCAACAGTTGTCATGTCATCTGCTCCTTTTCTAGACATATTCCCTAGTGTGGATGTCACTTTCACAGTCAAATGCCACTGGACACAGAGTTATAGTAGTGATTATTATGGAAAATAAGAAACACAAGGACAAATCATTTTAACTGAAGAGTCATCAATGGAAAATGGCAGTCATCCTTTTATGCCATAGTGCCTCCCAGCTGGACCTGGGCTCTGTGAAATGGGGAAAGGAGTCCAGAATTACATAGATCCATTATCCTCTATGGTTCAGGAGGACAAGCTCATTAGCAACTACAGGTTCATTAGGTAGCAAGAACTGCCCTGTTGTCAGGCTATGATCTATTTCCTATCTTGGACTGTGCCACGGATTCTCTCTCCCACACCCCAATCACAATTGACCACCACACCTCACTGCTTTTGGTGATGGAGGGTACATCTTGCTTTAAGACTTGTAAGCTAGAGTTTCAGTAATACCACAGAAATATCTGGTAAACGTTACTCAGTATTATCCATGTAGAAGTCTGCCCTTACTTCTCCACTCTGTTATGGAAAGGGATCACTTGCCAAATGTCTACAATTATTAGCAGCTCCCATTACAGGGCTAATCTACACTCAGTGATTACATACACCTTTTGTAATAACAAAAACACTGAACCACACCTTAACAATATATGTTTACCATTGCATTTAAGAGATGCCCAAATTTACAATGTAAATCAAATAGTAAAATGAAACCACAAACACTAATTAAAAATATTATTTTAAAATGTGACTGTTTTGGACACGCCAGAGGGTACAGGAAAAAAAGGCAGCGCACAACTTTATTCTATGGGGATCCTTTTCCATTTTAAGGTTTTTTTTTTTGAAGGCAAAATGGATTAACATTTCATCTATCATAATGATATATAGTATTTTAAAAGAATTGAAAAAGTTAGAAAACAACGATATCTTAGGAAGTTCTATGTTATTTCTTAGGCTTCCAGAAGAAGTACTCAGGTATAATTGCTTAAGGTAGACTTCAAAAGATTCGATACACCAGCAGCTGCAGGAAATACATGGCTTTTTCTATTTTAATTATCCGTTTCTTCTAATAGGTTCTACAAGACTTAAACCTGAATAGAGATCAGAGGGGGAGCCAGATTTTATGTTTTACCTACGCTGTTCTGAAAACAGAGTAATAAATGGCTGAAGTTTGCGTGGTGGTTTGTTTGTACAAGTGAAGTACTCCCACAGTGTTTCTCTTCTCCAAATTCAATGATTAACTCCACTTAAAACCCAAGCCTTGTGTGTCTGTTGACAAAAATCTCTGCAACATAAAAGATTTAATAGCAATACTTGGCATAAAATATTTTGGCAAAATGAACCGAATATCACATCAAACACAGTTGAAAGGCAAACTTCCCAGCCAACAGAACAGTTTTATCAAACTCCAAATTCTGATGTTCTTTTATTGTGGCAAAATCAAAATTACTTCTATCTTATAGAATTTCTTTGGTCAAGGTGAAAGCATTTTAGATATTGTTACGTGTCTTCTTTGCAGGGATGTAGTACATATTCTATTATGGCAAGACTCACTGCTTCTTTGCTCGAAATTGTAAAATATATTGCTGTCTTGTTTTACAAAATTTAAAGATGTTCTGGTGAATACACAATTTTCATGTGGATTTAAAAAAAATATTTCACACCTCATTTATTTAGAGGCTCTTTACCTTATCACTGCTCTAGCTATTTAAAGCACTGCCTTTCTGTTTATCAAAGCCAACTTTCCTCCTTCTCCTTTACATTTTTAAAGATAAAAAAATTAAAAAGTAACCTTTCCACTGACATTATTCTCATAACACATACCAAATTGATTTGAAAACATTAGATTTGCCAAATTTCTCCTGCATGTTGAACTGGAATCTAAATACGGCTCCTTTATTTATATAAGTGGCGGCTTATTTATTCAAGAGACAATTTTTTGGAGGATTTTCCTAATGACTGGTGAGAACAGCTAAAAAATTTGAATTAGTTTTTAATTTTTGGAACATTAATTTTCAGACAATTTTTGGACATATAATTAAACATGAAGTTAATTATCTGTTTACAAGGACTCTTAATGCATGGCTTTCACTGCAGAGAGGCTGTGCAGTCAGGCTGTAATCTGAGCTCAGCGCTGACACTGCTGCCAGGCAGAACGGCTACTGCAGGTACCACAGCCCCGCAAGGTGGGACAGGGGCAATCCCAAACAGACCTCCAGCAGAGGCCAGCCCCAGTGGGCGAGAGTCAGGCCTTTTCAGAGGTTCTTCCTTTCATCTCCACTAAGATGACTGGAGTGGACCTACAGAAATGGGGGATTCCCTCACAGATGAGGAGGTTTTGGCCCTTCTTTGCTATGACAGGTGGAAGTCCAGTTAGAAATGAATCCCATAAACTGGAAATACGGTCTCAGCAAAAATCCCTGTTTTCACTCATTTTTAATTCTCAAAACTCGTAGCTTTTGTGCTGGCTGTTACATGATTTCAGCAGATATTGTAACGTTCAAAGGAAAATCCCCCTCGAATATTTTATGTTATGAAAATGAGATCAAAATAGCGGTTTTCCTGTTTTGTAAATACATTTAAGATCATTCAAAAGCTGGCTGAATCTTAGATCCTCACATTTATCTTGATTATTTACATCATGCTAAAACTTCAAGGCACTGTTATGCCTGACCCATCCTGAACTGAGCACAGCTTAGTGTCCCAAAGAGGTATGATCAAATACTCTGATCCTGCAGATATCCACAACATGCTTGACTGTAAGCAGGTGAGCAGTCCCCACTGAAGTAAAGTAACACAAAATTAAGTGAATCCTACAGTGAGCCCTGCACAGACTCAGAGGCCCGTCTTTTTGGAGTTAATTGAACAGTCTGGATTTTTTTTAGCTGAACTATCACCACAAAGGTAACAATTCCACAGGTAACCACATCTACACCCTTTGAGCACCAAAAGCATCACACACTGCCCTTGAAATGACACCTGTTGACACCCACCTTGTTAACAACAAGCTGAAACTACATCTGTTCATTGCTGCCCTCATTTCACACACATTTCAAACCTACGCTCATGTCATCCCAGTGACACAGGCAAAAATATCTGGTGATTCATATTCAGTTTCCTTTGTGCACACAGGAATTGATCATCTCATTCAGCCAGAGGGTGTCGTGTACACATCCTCTGTTTCATTCATTCCAACATAATCCACATAATTTTTTAGTTTAAAAGTATTCCTAATTAGCACATACTCTAATGAAAATAAAATGAAACTCCAAATAAAGTTATGAATATGCAGTTTAACTTAGAAAACATAGACGAGAGAGCAAATGCTTAATCCTGTACAGATACATTGGTGTAAACGTGAAGTTGACTGTTGACATGGGTGGAATATCTCCAAATTTATATTGGTAGAAAAAAAGGCAATCTAGCTATCAGTTCCTAAAATTACTAAATGAAATAATAGCTCTTGAATAACATATTTGTAACATAGACAAAAATATTAGCACGTTGCAGATCTCCAGACAAATCAATCAGGATTATGCTGCAGTTAGAAATGATGTTCTGATGAAAATATAGACATGGGTTTAGTTTAAGCGAGAAATAATTCTCTCTCAAGTATCACATTCTTTTCTCCATAAGACGTATCCATGTATTTTCAGTACCTGCACTAGCCTATACAATGTCATATCTATTTTTTGGGCAGATGTGAAAAACTGGGATTATAGCATTGGTTCTGAAACTCTTTCCTACCAGAGGTGTCCTATTAAACTAAAAAGGATTCCGTTGCTATTTGAGTTTTATTTTAGGATAACATTCATATAATTTTATTTTTCATGTAAAGTTGCAAGCTTTCACTTAAAAGAGCTGGTATTTTCACAAGAGCTGGAATATTCTGCCTTTTTGTTATCATAAAATCCTGTATTCTGAGCATGTCTTCAGACAGTTATGTGAATTATTTGTTAGCTGTTAGGTGGATTTATGCTTTTCATCTTAGCCTGAACTTCTCTC
Organism: Ibidorhyncha struthersii; assembly: GCA_013398815.1. Taxonomy (NCBI): domain Eukaryota; kingdom Metazoa; phylum Chordata; class Aves; order Charadriiformes; family Charadriidae; genus Ibidorhyncha; species Ibidorhyncha struthersii. Next base: position 539,566 of record VZSZ01003187.1, on the reverse strand, counting down.
ATGAGCATTCAGATAAATTATTTTGAAGGCGTTCGGGAGCTAAGCATCCAATTGTATTATGTTAATATTATAAGATATCTATATTCATGCATCACAAATGACTGTGCTATAGTTTACTTAATATTTTGCATTATTATATAAATATGAGTCTTTATGCCAATGCATTAGTTCCTTTTTCCCCCTGGTGTTTAAAATTGTACTGAAGTCCCGTTGATGCCATAATTGAGGTTAAGCATGTGCATAAGTGCTGTTTGAGATGGGCCCCTATTCCCCAACGTGCCGTTTGTCTATGGTAGATGATAGAAGATTGCTTTACTCTTTGCTTATTAATATAAATACATTTTACCCCCTCTTTGCACTAGCTATGTACCACAAAATCATTTTTATGATTATGTTACTTATAATCAGGTACATTTCAGGAATATTCTACATGTGGAATTATACCTGAAAATGCAGTAATTCACACTTCAAATACCATTCGGGGAGGAATAAGGATTTCTAACTTTAAAGTGTATTTCAGTGCAGCCAATAGGGGTGAACTAAGATTAAGCACTGAACTTTAACTCTGTGTTTCCTGGCTTTGAGTGTTATTATGCCACCTTAATATTGGATTAATATAGTATGTACATACAATATTTGTTACAAGGTTTGTGAATAAGTGATTCTCATCTCCTTTGTAAGGCAAATTGACTCCATTACAGGAGAGAAGAGACATCAAGCTAACATTACATGAAGTCATAATCCTCTATTGAGACATCACACAATGACATTGTTAACATTAGTATGCAATATTTATTATAAATAAAAGAGGCTATTGAGGCTTTCAACCCATAAGCAGCTCTGTGTGGATGACTTCACTGTAGGAACACAGTGGAGTTATAATAAGGATAAAAGATTTATTTATACCTAAATATGTTCTCATTAGTAATTCAGAACTAGGATGTAGCAAATACAATTGGAGGACCAGTAGGGTTCTGTGAGTTGTTTTTTTTTGGTTTTTTGTTTTTTTTTTTTTTTAATTACTATTCATTGTTTGCATTTTAACTATGAACATTCAGTAAAAAAAGAGTAAGAAATTAGTTAATGAATTTATTGTACTGTGTATTATCAATTCTCATGAACGAAGAATTATTCCATTGTTATGGGATACAATAACATCCCATCACTCCATAACACAGAGTTCCAGTGGGCCATTGGCTCAGACGTTGGTAAAAAGGGGAACTGTTTTTGAAGAGGTCCTTCCTGCACATGTAACATATAGTCATGAAGCACCATAGTGTCATGTAAGATTTCTTAACGATCTTTCAGACTATTGTTTCACATTCACCTTTGTCAGGTGAAACATAACAAAAATAAGACAATGGTTCAAAGTATGTGTCCATACTTCACATTTGACTACCACTGTTTTTGTTCAAAACCCAATCTTCCCTTTTGGCTAGCCTAATTTGTCATCTTTGATTCATTTTCAGCTCTTTAACAGGTCTATTGGTAACACCTTTAACGTATTTGGGAATGTTTCACTACTAATGGAATTATGGTACAAGAAGGGAAAGTATGTGTATATATTATATGGAGAATATCCTCTGTGTATCAAGAACCCATCTCATAACCGCTACTTAACAGAATCACCAGAAAAAAAAAAATACTAAAGTAATGCATTATTTTCTATCTTAGAAGAATGAAGTTCATCAGGTATTCATTTCTCATCTTGGGAATTACATTGATACGGTTCATCTCTTTCTAAAACTGCATTTAAGTTGATTACATGTAAGCTGACTGATATGAAAACCTTATTCATATTGAAAAACAAATCATTTAATTTAGAATCACTCAGCTCAGCAAAAAAAAGTCCTTACCGACAATTACTGAGAGATCTGAAGAATTCTACTTCACCTCCAGATGTAGATGAAAAAACATTTATTTTCCTGTTAATTTCCACTGTTCATTTTCAGCAACAAAATCTCAAACTTTTTTATTGAAAAATAAGGCCAGCCCCTTGAAAAATACTTTTTCCTGTGGTCTTAGCAGTCCTGTGGTCTTAGTCTTCCCCTTTTATTCGGTCTTTGTACAAAATTTTATTTATTCTGCTGAAAGCAGGATTTAAAATAAAAAAAAGCTTTAATTTGAAAAGCCATTTACAATTTGAAAAACAAGACAATATTTCCAGCTAGATCTGCGCAAAGGAACTACCTATAAAAAGTTAGCACAGCTGACATAAGTTACTTTCATTTCCTATGCTTTTTCTGTCAACATACTGATAAAACTCACATATTCCACTCAAAGAGATGGGAGTAGGTAAATTCCTGTTACTATATAAAGGAACAGAAAATACAGAGATTGTACGCGTTTAATATAATAGAAACAACATGCTGTTTAGATCCTACTACCCTGGTATTTTTTGCCTCAGTCTGTGGTGAAGTGCCTGAGGAGACCAGAAAGATGGGCTTCATAATTTAGGTGAAATTCTTCCCATTTTAAAAAATTTGTTGGTGTATATGTAACCTTATAGAAGTATACAGTATAGACTTTCAGACTATTCATTTGGGATTCAGATTATGAGCTTGAACACGTTAAATGACAAATTTTTTAAAAGTATTTCCAAGTTTATAATTTCAATTGCTTTGCGCTAGTGATGCACAATACAACCAGGCTTGGAAGATAGCCCCTACTATCTCTCCTGTCGATCCAGTTTTTAACTCTCTTAACTCCACAAGGATTCAGCGCAAGTCCCATTAAAAACAGTGGAAATGTTCTCACTGACTTCAGTGGAAGCTGGATCAATACAGATCTTAAATTCAGTTATTGGACAAATATTATTTTCTTCTGATTCATGCATTTGTCATAAAAATAACCCAGTTTTGTTTCTTTAATGGGTTTTTCACAGTAATCTGGGTGGCTGGTGCATCTGCAATCTGACAAAACCAATATCTCTTTTTGCAGAGTATATATAAGTTTCCCCATCTATCTCAAAAAAAGTCTCACAAAGCTATTCAGAACTCAGTACACGTTCTTTCCTCTTCACAACTCATTTTCCCTTTTTTTTTTTTGTTTTGGTGACAACCTAGGCAATAATTCACAGCTCACTGGGTCTCCTAAATAACTCCCCTTTATATTTACATGGTAGGTATTCCCCCATTACCCAGCAGGATTCAGCTGTATTGGCAGGCAGTCATTACGCATTCTTAAGACTTTGGAGGTTTAACATACCCTTCTCTAGTTAGTGTCTTTGAAAACACCCTGTATGGTTACCATCTCAGCAAATATATAGAAAATCTTGACAATTTAACAATAACATAAACTGTCATTTTGCAATTTTGAAGTGGTTCCTTCTTTGGGTCCCATCCAGACTCTCACATGAAGCCTTTAAAGCTCAGAAGAATATCACCCAATGGAGGATTGTTATATTTCTTTTTTTCTGCTAGAAATTAAAGGAGCTGAGTCTCTGCTAAAAACTTTCATAAGTGTATACTTGCTTTACATTATGTATTGCAGTTACTTTAACCCCGCATCACTATGAATTCTGGAGGAAATGAAAACAAAGCAAAGTCGCACCCTCTATTGATGAATGGAGAAAAGTTCTTTTTTGAAACAGAGACGAACTAGCATAAAAGTAGTAAAATGCGTTATGAGAAAGATGCCCAAGTCTAACCCTCACAGAAGTGAGATTTTCACTAGAAGGTCATCTTTCACTACAAAGATACAATCTGGGCACAAAAGAAGAGCCAAGTTTCCAGGGCTTACAGTCTTGCTCTGACTGAGGAAGCTCCCCCAACTGACTTCCTCCACTGCTTATGGAAAGTCATTAAAGACATTGCTCTACAGCCTGCCTTGACACTGACATCTCTCGTGCAAACAGGACCTACTGGGTCATTTAGTCCTTCAATTTCCTAACATGTGGACCACAGGAATAACAACACCTCTTCAAATTCTTTAGTAAGTACCAACTTACATTATGGAGGCTCATGGGAATATAAAAGAAAGCAGAAGTTGATTCATATTAGCATTACTGATGCTTGGTACTGGTAATTCTACTTGTTCTGAAGAAACCTCCAGACAAACCTGGAGTGACAGATTGGCAATTGTGTCTAGAGTGGTTTGCATCTTATGAGCCTTGAATTGACACAAATGTTCAAAACTGGATTTGCTTACTGCGTGGATAAATACTCCAAATTAATCTATCAAAAGTGCTTACATCAGAAAAAAATATCACGGAAATTGATTTTGTTTTGAAGGAAAAAAGAATACAACCACCTTTTTGTTTACAATTGGACTATTCTCTTTTTAATATTATCTGAAAGTTTAATTGGGGTATCTGTTTCTTTGATGAGAACCAGAGCCTTCATGATACAATGCCTTATGTGTGTCACATACGTTATTAGATATGTCCAGATTTAAGGAGCAAATTACAGATAATTCTTAAAACAGGAGCCATTCACACTGATTCAGAAGTCATGACAGAATATGAAAAGTATGTGGTGATAGTTAATCTGCAAAGTTATTACTCATGTTAGCAAAATTAGTAAAAGCATTTTGAAATCTTTAAGACCAATAAGCACTTGAGTATATATTTCCCCTGTTTACAAAGTTGAAGTAACACGCCACTAGCACCAAGGAATTCACCACAACAGTTGTAACAAAAGGAAGGGGCCCAAAACCCCACGAATTGTGTGGGGTTTTCTTTTATCAAATTGAGTAATTCTTAGTTATGTTTTTTCTCATGGCATCCTGTAGCTTCTGAATACTTCTCTTTCACTTTTAAAGTTTCTGTAGCACACAATAGCCCTCTATCATTTGAAATGCTTTGATAATGTTTCTTTTAAACTGAATATTTGCTTAAAGTTCAAGCTAATAAAAATAACATCCTATTAAAAGAAAGCCTGGGTGCCGAGCAGTATTTTTGGATGCTAATTGCTCATGTTAGTAGCCATCCATGAAACATGCTGAAAACACTCAAAAGTGTTCAGAAATACCTCTCTAATTCATAAATCTTTTACAGGTACAATTATGTGAGAGCAGGAATAGGAAAAGCACATTCAACATCTGGAGTCAGATGAGTTTACTGAAGTAAAATTGCAAAATTAAATTTAGATGAACTTAATTAAAAAAGGGGATCCAATTTAATATGGACATTCATCAACTTCTCATTGAAAACCTTTCTTGCCTCAAGAAAATATAATAAAGTACAAACACAAAAACCATATAAAGGCTAAAATGAAGTGTGAAGCGATGGTCAAATAAAGAAATGCAGTAAGAAGGAACACTTTTTTTCCTCATTTTAACGCACGTGCATATACATACACTTTTCCTTTAATTGTACAGAATACTGAACTATGTTTTGACTCCGTAACAGGAAAAAGCGAACTGGTCATCTGTATGCTCTGAAGGTCGTTAATCCTTCTGAGGCATATGCTACATATGTACTGGTAACATGAACATGGNTGTGCAGCCTTCTCTCTCGCTCCCCCCCCCCCCCCCCAGTATGTATTTATAGTTGGTCAATTTTTTATCCTAGATCCTAAAGTAATTTATCTAAAACCAGTTATATTTCTTCGTGCTTAAATGGTCATTACTCGAGTTGGTCCTGCTGAAGTGAATGGGAGTTTTGTCACAGAGCTGGGCCTTGGATGACTTATAACTGATTTTCATTTGCCTTAGTTAAGACACAACAAATGAGGCGCTCTTGCTCTCCTTTACTAGGTCATTAGTGTCTTCTGTTTCCAGGGAAAAAAGATGTAGTAGTTCCGTACCAGTCACTTCTAGCTTCCATGAATTCTGTCAGAACAGTGTTGACTTTCAGCTCTCCAACTTACAGTGCACAGAGAATTTAGTAGTGTCAAACAACACTACTCTAAACTTTTCAAATTGTTACTAGGATCATATTATTTCTTTACAAAACTGCCTTGATAATTTGTTGTTCTGCACCTTGGTTATGTGATCAAGTAACGTGATATAAATGCTGTACTCTTTTATTTCTAATAAAGAGCATTACTATTACAGTATGCTCAGAGGGAGATACTGTCCTTTATTAGGAACGCATTCCAACATTATAAAAGTTACCCAGCAATAATGAAATGTAATCTGTCTTGAGGATTCATGATAACGCATTATTATGCTCATTTTTGTATGAAAAGAGCATGATTGGCTAGGAATGCTATTGTTGTTGAATACATCTTCAGACTGAAGCAGAGATTTTATTGAACTACTTGCTTAATGACAATAAATTGCTAGAGGAGTGCTGAATACAGGTTTTGTTTCCATGTCAGAAGAGTTCTAGGTTTTGTGGTGTAATCTAATTCAAAAATATATATACTTCAACAGCCTGGAATCAGCAGGACTTGGAAGTGACGGTACTTGACATCCGTATCACAGTGATCTAAAACCATTATGAGCATGACTGGACAGGGTGAGGTAAAAGGACTGCCTGTATGCTGCCTCTAACAGTGGCCATTAGTCAACGCTAAATGGAGGACTCTAGCATGCAGTGGTATGCCTCCCCTGGCCTCCTACTTCCCCAGGACCCAAAATACTTAATGCAGTATGTGGCATAACAGTGAGAATAATTTTGACCAAAATATCATCACAGACAAAATTATTATCTAACAATTAGATCTTTCTTCCCCCAAAAACTGCACTTACACACCAACATGATTTCCTGTTAAATAACTGCTCCACACTACCCAACTACAGTTTTCTAGAAAATGTATTCCAAATTGATCCAAAAGTATGGCGGGACTTAGCTGTTCCCTCTTCCTTTTCTCTTTTACCAATCCTGATAATTTATCTCTGCAGCACAAATTCTGAGTTTCAAGACACAGATAGATTACATCCCTTCACAAGGTCTCCATATCGGTATTTGAGAATCTGACTCAAGGTTTGATCAGTCAGACTAGTTACAACAAAGATAGCATCAGAGGGGAAAATACTTTGCAATGTTACAACTTACTGCTCAGTTTTCAGCAAGAGGAAACTACTGAATTTCCTCTTTGTGCATTTTACTTTCTCTTTGGAGCCTGCCCACCATCCTTCTGTAAATGGTTACATTCTTCAAAGCGTACAATGTCAAACCTTCCGAAAGAAGTTACATTAGTAAAGAGGGCACTAAAACCAATCTTTCTGATTTTAGTCTGATGAAAATTGCTCAGAACTTGTGTCCTGAGCTCAATCTCTTGCAGATCAATATATGTTCTTATATCTCTTTATCATTGCATTGGTCAAGGGGAAATACTTCATTTTTTGCACAGATTCAGTTTCAGTGTAACATAACAGAAAACAGTAATATTCTAATGTGGTTTACTATGGTATCTTTAGACCTTACCACTGAGACCGAATGTGGAGATCCTTAAATTGCTGGCATCAGTGTTCCTCTAGAGTCTGGCACAAACTCAGATGAATGATCCTGCCAAAAGTCAGAGGAAAATATTCATCAGACAGATGATTATTTTTAATCACACTTTCCCAGTACCCATGGAAGCATTCCTTTATAAACGCCTGTTGCAGGTTTAATGATAAGACCACTAAAACAGATCTGAATGCAACACACCAGCACGCTGACTTTTCGAGTGACTGTGAACCTGAATATTGATTACCACAGGGTACTTTCTACAGAGAAACTATCTTTTTATGAAAGCAATGCAACAGATTTTACCAGGAAAAATAACAGTGTATTGCACTATTAGTTTTAATAAACTGCATTAGAAAGACGTGTCATGGAAAAAACAAACAAACAAAAATCCACACAATTGGCCAACCCCAAATTAATGAAGCATACACTCATACACAGTTCATTTTCATTTCAGATCAAAGAGGTTTTGAAGTTCAAATAAATTTGCCTCCTAATAGTTTTAATACAGGATTATCTCTCTTAACATCTGAAAAATAACATTCAGAGTTGGCATTTAACACCTTATTTGTACTGTAGCACTTCAGGGACAAGCAAACTTGTAATTTCTACCATATGTGGAACGTTTCTTTCATTAAAGTATTGAAATTTCTATACAAAAAAACATGACTGAGGAAAAACTCCAGCAAATGGATTATTTGACGAAATACATGTATAACATATAATTATTTTTGCTATTTATTTTTAATTAATGCACATTACACTGTAAATACAAATATGTACGTGCATACATTTGTTTCATTAAGATTTACATGGTTATTTTAAAAATCTTGCAAATTACTCCTGTTTAAGAGAACATGAACACTATCTTGAAGAGAAAGCAAAGAAGAAACAGAATTGATTACAGGAAATACATAGGCAGGTGGAGCAGTGTTCTTGGGTCAGACCAGTTTTATGAACTCACAGCACTCAAATCCAAGTTGCTTCTATACAATAACAGAGCAAACTCAAACCAGGAAAAAAACCTGCAAGCCACTAACATCAAAGCCCTATATGAATACAGAGGGTCTCCACATCTCTTCTTTCCTCTTTTACTCAAGCTCCCAATGAAAATATTACCATTTTCACTATATAACAACAAATTCCTTACAGTGAGATTTCAAAGACATGTAAGAGAACTGGGTGTCTAATTCCCTCAGGCGGTTTTGAAAAGTGCACGATTAATATACTATATAGCTCCTTATACATCAAACAACTTCCCAGTGCACTTCACATTAATCTTTAATCTAGACACTTTAATCTTCAAATCTTCATACAATAATCTTCAATGAAAGGTTCTTTCTGGGAGTTTACAGTATATTTAACACAATTTAAAAACTACTAGCGCATTGCCCTAGCTTTTAATACCCCAAAAATGTTTTATAAATTAGATCAACTACAACCTGGCCAAGGATTCTGTATTTTTAATATCTTTGGAGAGAGAGAGAGGGAGAGAGATTACAACAAAAGGGTGCTGGAAGGCATGACTTCGCTGGTTAAGCATCAGTTCTCAATACTTTAAATCATCCCAGAACCATAGCTGCAGATCCCGAAGTTTATTCAATGTTTCACTTTTTCCAAGGCAAGGACTAGCATCTCTGCACACATTATTGGGGAAAATAGCATATCTTACAGTGTATACTACTACTACTCTGTTTTGGCAGCTCTCTGTGTGCACATCTGGCCAGGGACATAGTTTCCATATCTGTGTTTTTGCCAAAAATATGAACTGTTAAGACAGTATGCCAGGCCCATTCTGCAGGGATATAGCCATGACTTCAACTCCTCCTGGCCTTTACTGTTCCCTTCAGCGCGGTTTTCTCTACCATAGCACCTCTGAGTTCTACTCATGGACCAGGACGTCACAGTATTAGCTCTATCCAAACACACAGTGGAAAAAACTTCTAAGAATTTATACCATGGATTGATGACAAAAGGCAACAGGTCAGTATAAAGTAAGAGAAATAAAGAAGCTAGTAGCCATTACAACAAGCAGTATTTTTTTGTAGGCAGCCTAGCAAAAGCACATTTTGAGGAGAGATTTGAAGAACCAGTTTTGCAGAAGTGTCTGAAAAGTTTTGACAGAGAAAGCACGAAGCCAGTAGCTTGAAAACAAGCGTTGAGGAGAGAACGGACATTGTGACTCAAACTGAGGTTGAAGCTGCTGTTTTCATACTGACTAAGAGATGACAGATTAGAAACAGGACAAATAAGCTGCCTAAAAGAGAAAAGGGAGAGTCACATATCACCTGAGTGTTATAACTTTATAACTTCTGACAGGCTAGACTGTTTCAGGAACAGAGCAGTGAGTGAAAGGAAGAGTTATGAAGATGAAGATCATATATTTACCAGTTTTCACTGGGAAGAAATTGTCAAGTTTGTTCTCAGAGAAAGAAATTGTGGTGGGAGAAGAGGTTTTGAGGAATGAATGCTGAAGAGGAGATTAGGACTGTGGATGAAGACTTCAATTACAGTAGCTAGGCATCTGACAGAATTGAGAGGGGAAAAAAAAAAAGACTGTGCTGTGGAGGAAGTCAGCCTGGTCACAGGATTTCTGCTAGAAATGCCTTGTTGCACAAAGCAACGAGCAGAGAAAGTATCTATAAGAACAGTGGTCTTGATGGCTTTGAGAGATTCAGGGAAAAGGCAGATGCTGAACTCAATCAATTCAGGAACTTCGCTTGCTTTTGTGCAAGGAGACCAAGGGAGGAGAGACAATAAAGAAGTCGCTGGGGATTTTCTACCCTTGCTAGACCAAGTCATAAGTGGGTCTTTATTTAAAACTTTTATGGTGTCTGTCACAGACAGACACCACAACCTGACGTGTGGATGAGTAATTTACCATGGTGCTGCAGCACTTCAAAAATGATTGCAGATCCATAAAAGGTTTCTGAATACCTGGTTTACACTCAGACATGACACCTGAACTGGCAGAAAGATACAGGCATATTTATCCCACTATGCTTTTTATCTCTGAAAAATCCTATGTTTTGTACTTTGAAGAAAAATACATGAAAAATTTCACATTCATGGGACATGTTTCAGTGCGAGGACATCAATATTTGATAATTTGGGTTAAAATTTCCATTTTCTCCACAGTCAAGTCCATTCTAGGGATAGAAAGATGCACGCTAGCAATCCTGTCACATTTCAGGTAATGCAGAAGGATTTCAGCACATACAGTTTTAGGCCGAGGCAGCAGCAAGCCCTTCAAAGCATTGGCAAACAAATGGCTGATACAATGTCTGAGAAAGCTAATGTTATGATTTATATAAGGCAAATTTATAGTCCTGGGAAGCAAGGAAGAGCTTGGGGATAATATAAGCACTTATGGTCCAGAAAGCTTCACGAAAGTAAACTATTGTAAGACAGCGAGAATAGATTTTTTTGGGATGAAGATATTTTCTTATTAATGATTCAGATGAAATTTTACACTGTTTTGGCAAAGTCAGGAGTTGAGACTAAAGAAGCGAGAATGAGGAAAAAAAGTCAAAATTCTGAGTTAAAAAGCTTTGAGAAAGATATTTTCAAGTGACACCCAAACGTGCACTCAGAGGAGAAAAAATAGCTGAGAGGACAGAATTGATGATTCCCTAAAGATGAAATTTATATTGCAAACCACAAGGGTCTGTGATGGCACTCATGACTTCAACTTGCTAAGTAGTATGTCACAGATGGTATCAAGCACAACAAAGAGAAAGGCCTTAGCAAGAGAAACATTGACAAGCACTCTCAAAAATTTAGAGAGGAGGAAAAGTAACAAATGGTTGAACTGATAACGCCCTAAACTTTTCTATGAAGCCAATGCTTAATTTTACATCTTATTGTAGTCAACTTGTGTGAATGGATTACCATAAAATACTCATTAATTTACACATCTGTTAGATTAGTCTGTGTAAAATATTTGTGTGACACAACAGAAGAAATCCAGCAGCACCAAATACAACATTCTGGAATGGTATTTCTTGCCATTTTTTCTCTCCTTCATGAATCTACTCTTCACCTATTTCCACGTAAATACCTTGAATTTAACAGAATTTTCCAAAATAGTGATAATTTTTATTTCTTTAGATGTATACATGTACATTAAAAAGCTGCACCTACCTATCCACGTCCATGCTTTACTAAGAAGGAATGCAGCTCAGTGTAGCAACACCTGCTAGTACATCTAACAGTGGAGTAAAACACCAGAAAATTACCACTGGTGTTATTTCCTAGAGATATGTAAATCCAATATTGAATTCGTTATGTAACTCAGATATCATAAGGTTTCATACAGCATAGAAAAGCTGCATTTTAAAGTTTTATGGGGGGAGGAGAGGAGGTGTGAGGAGACGTGAGTTCTGTTTAACACAAAACTGCTCTTAATGCTGTGAAATACATGGAAGCAAGGTTAATTGAAAACCTGAAGTAATATAAGAATAAGTTCAGCCTTTAACAGGAATACATAGGGTATACAAAGCTCCGTTGAGCCCAGGTGGATAAGTGAACATTTTCAATGCATATTAGCTGAAATGAAGAAGTAGAAGCAGATAATAGGTATTACTAAACTGGAATATTCTGAAGGCCTGGAAGAGAGATGGAAAAACACTACCATAGAAACATTTTATAGATTACTTTTTCTTCCCACCCAGAGAGTAGTAAGTGCCCCACTTCCCTTTAGACAAAGCTTTTTATTGGCTATGGGTGTCATCCCTCTAGGGAAAAAAGGGTGGTTTTCAGAGACAGACTTTAAACAAGAACATCTAGACTCCCCTGTAAAGTTAAAACATCACTGAGGTACAGGATTTCACAAAGCAGGTCTTCTCTGCCTCAGCACCCCTACACCCTGCTACAGCAGGAGCCTCTGACCACAGAACAGGAATGTGCAGGTCTGCCTCTGTCCTTCAAGGATGCTTTTCTTTCCTCTGGCATGCTTTTATTAGGCTGGAGTTATTCATGATCCCTGAGAAACTGTGGGAATCCCAGTCTAAATATTCATTATAACACACCTGTAAACATCCTGTGCACTTTTGTCCCGCAGTATTCTTGAAAACCATTTAAATATAAGCATATCTATCTCTCTATATCTATAAAGAGATATATAAATAAATAGATGTTTATTCATTGCCACATAAAATGATTCCAGCATTTGGTTCATCTGCTACAGAAGCACGTGGTAAAATGCCCAAGCTCCCTGCTATGCTGTCTCTGTCAGCACGAAGCAGCTAATACCCCAGGCTAGGTACAGCTGAACCTATTTGAAGCTGTATTCTTTTCCATTCAAGTATTAGCAGTCTCTTCCACAACATAACTGCCCTCGTTCTCCAAGAACTAGCCCTTCCCAAAATAATGCAGTTTCTTTAGCTGTAATCTCTACCTAGCCTCTATTCCAAAAGGATACAAACTTCAGACCTTCTGACTACCAAATTGGTTTTGGGCCTCCCACTACAAGAAAGACATCGACGCACTGGAGCATGTCCAAAGAAAAGCAACAATTAAGATGTTGAAGGGTCTAGAGCACAAGTCTTATGAGGAGCAGCTGAGGGAACTGCAGTTGTTTAGCCTGGAGAAAAGGAGGCTGAGGGGAGACCTTATCACTCTCTACAGCTACCTGAAAGGAGGTTGTAGTGAGGTGGGGGTCAGTCTCTTCTCCCAAGTAACAGGAGGTAAGACAAGAGGAAATGGCCTCAGGTTGCACCAGGGTAGGTTTAGATTGGATATTAGGAAAAATTTCTTCACTGAAAGGGTTGTCAAGCACTGGAACAGGCTGCTCAGGGAAATGGTTGGGTCATGATCCCTGGAGGTATTTGAAAGACGTGTAGATGTAGTGCTGAGGGACATGGTTTAGTAGTAACTTGGCAGTGCTGGGTTAACAGGTGGACTTGATGATCTTAAAGGTCTCTTCCTACCATAATGATTCTATGATTCTATAAATACAATAATTTAATGTGACTTATAGGCCAATCAGTCGGGATCCTGGAAGCACACTAAAACACCAAGGCAGAGAAACCTCTTTACAAAGGAAAACTCCCGAAAAGGTGTTTTGTGACATCAAAATCAGGGACCCTAACTTTGAAGGGGGGGGCCTCTACATTCTCAAAAAAAAAAAAAAGTTTAGAGAGCTAATCACAAAGAACATGCATATTTCAAAAAAACATGAAAACCTCAATAATTATGATACATGGCACTTTTATAAATGGCTATTACTTGCTTATTTTGGAAGAGTGATATGCTATAATTTATCATTTAAAATAATAGCTAACTGAACAGCTTTTCTTTTATGACCTCTGTATCAAAATCTCCTTAGCATTTTATAGCAGTATTATGCTTTCCTGTGCTTGAGACTAACAGGCAATAACAACTCCCCGCCCTCACCCCCCCAGCCTCCCCCAGTATTTCAAGACCCTGCCTTAAGCACAATAATATATTAAAGTTTGAATGCTCAGGAGGATGTATGTGAAAACTAATGCTTGTATTTCATTAGCTGCACCACAACCAACTTAATTGCATGTCTAGAACACACTCATTTAAATGCAACTATATGTGTAACATAGTTTTGGAAACTTTGGCTTAAATTAACAGTGTTTGTTGTACTTTCATTTTTCTTGCCACTGATTTGCAAAGGACTATCATAAACCTTTTCATTTCACTTCACTGTTTAATAGCAGTATGTTACTTTGTTAACAGGATCCAAAATATTTATGCAGGCAAGGATTCGGCACCTTCCAAAACCCATTTTGTGAGCTGGAATACTTCTCAATTAAAGCATTTCTTCCTCTTTACACGACAGTCAGATCACATAACTAGATGATCACATTCAAACTATAACTCAGAAGTTATTAGGTTAAAAGCTAGAGAAGAAACACCCACAATTCAAAGCAAAGCATTTAAACTTATTTTTATCTAGTGATTGACTACAAAAGGATGTACTAGCAACTACAAAACTTGGTGTTACCAACCTAACTGTCAGTTGCTCCTGTTTGAGGCAGTCTTTTCCTTTTGTAAGACATAAGCCCAAACCAATGAAGTCATTGGAGAAGGGTATTTGCTCCAACAAGAATATGCCTGCATCTCTATGTCCCTCCCACAGAAACTGTCTGTCACACAGCCCTAGCATGGCAGTTCTTTGCTGTAGGCCCATTTTTTCCTCCAAATTTACCTTTCCAAACCTGGCTCCAGACAGAAAGACTTTTCTTTTTGGCACAGAGACATATTGGTGTCAATAAGTATTTAGGGCCATCATTTTCATTCTTTATAAAATTAAAACACTAAAGCTTGAAAGCAAAACGGTATATCGGCAAACACTTATTTTCCATCTTCCATCTGCATACTTAGTTATTTCAAAGGCATATTTAGGCATTTCCTCTATTTCACAAAATTCCCTTTGAAAATGTATTTGAATGGATGTTACCCTCTTCTACGGAGATTTGGCTAAACATTTTTGTTACAGCAATTTTGTTTAGCATGGTAATACAATCAATATCCCAAAAGGCTCATCTTTCACAAGATGCTTGCCTGCAGTTCTACCTGCAAAGTTATATTATGGCAGTCTTCACAGATAACAAAGTACAGAAACTGTAATGCATAAAGCAGCACAATCATCTGTCATAGGCTGTCTAAAAAAAAAACAAAACAACAAACCACCAACCAAAAATCTCCCCCCCAATTTTCAATATAAATATTCATTGCAACCACCACGCTATGACAGTGCTTCATTTCAGGAACCAGTGGGCATAAGCTGTATTGCTCATTCACTTAAAACAAATAGTTAGGAGATTCCATGAGCAATTTCTGTTTCCTGGACAAAGCAAAGAGCATTACTGTTTTTCAGAGGAACAGTAGTGATCAAGCTGTGAACTGAATAAATATAAAGTCTATGAAGTGATTTACTATTCTTACTGCAGCCAGCTAGCAACAAAGTCAATCTCTTTTGTTGAGGCAGTGATTAGTGAGTGCAGTTGACCTGTGATACTTGCTGCTTTTAATCCAATGGTTTGCACATTATAGAATCATAGAATCATAGAATTGTCTAGGTTGGAAGAGACCCTTGGGATCATCGAGTCCAACCATCTACCCTACTCTACAAAGTTCTCCCCTACACCATATCCGCCAACACCACATCTAAACGTCTCTTAAACACATCCAGGGATGGTGACTCAACCACCTCCCTGGGCAGTCTATTCCAATGCCCAACCACCCTTTCTGTGAAAAATTCTTTCCTAATGTTCAGTCTAAACCTACCCTGTTGGAGCTTGAAGCCCTTCCCTCTTGTTCTGTCATTAATTACCTGTGAGAAGAGACCAGCACCAACCTCTCTACAGTGTCCTTTCAAATAGTTGTAGAGTGTGATGAGGTCTCCCCTCAGCCTTCTCTTCCTCAAACTAAACAGTCCCAGTTCCTTCAACCGCTCTTCA
>VZSZ01003187.1:442003-523713 GCA_013398815.1 Ibidorhyncha struthersii | reverse complement strand
CAGCCACACCTCCCCAAGCCTGTAGCGCTGCATGGGGTTATTGTGGCCCAAGTGCAGAACCTGGCACTTGCCCTTGTTGAAACTCATACCATTGATGTTGGCCCAGTGATCCAATCTATCTAAGTCTCTCTGTAGAGCTTCCCTGTCCTCCTGGGAATCAACACTCCTGCTTAACTTGGTGTCATCTGCAAACTTGCTGATGATACACCCTATGTCCTTATCAAGATCATCAATAAAGACGTTGAACAGAAATGGTCCCAACACTGAGCCCTGAGGAACACCACTTGTGACCGGCCGCCAGCTGGATTTAAATCCATTGAGCACCACTCTTTGGGACCTTCCAGTCAGCCAGTGCTTGATCCAGTGGATCGTATGCTCATTCAGGCCGTGCGAAGCCAGTTTTTCCACAAGAATTGTATGGGGGACAGTATCGAATGCTTTTTGAAAGTCCAGGTATACAATATCAACAGCCTTTCCCTCATCCAGTATTCTGGTAATCAATGTTAAAGGCTGAACTTGCAGAACAATATATTTATTCCTTCTGATACCTTTCCAGTTTTTTCAAAGATCTCTGTTTTCACAAAGTGCTGAACTAAAGGGCTATGCCTAATTAAAATGTAACTGAAAATAATCACCAGCAAAATCATTATATGGGTCACACCTGCATGTGTTTTAGTATATCTGGCACTGATCAAGTACCACGAGTTTAAACAAGAGTCTTTCTAAAATAGATTTGTAAACAATTTTTTTTCAGATTTTTTTTTTCATATCCTTGAAATAATTTGGATATTAGACACCTATTCATTTTACTAGCCAGGCATTCATTTCCATTCTGCAGCTTTCACATGAAGCTCTTTTTAAAGTTCAGCTCTTCTACTTAAAGATTAAAACCTCTCAGTTATCTTTAGAGGAATTGGGAATCTACAGGCTTCTCATTTACTATCACATCATTTCAAGTTCTGAGGCTGATTATCATCATTATGTGTTACACCTAGTAGTGTCCCATATGTGACAGGTGCCTTCTGAGCACCATTAAAGGCACCATCTCTTAAATTAACCTTCTAAAGAACAGACAAATAAAAGCAACGGATAGATGTTGGAAAGGCAGGAGGAAAACAGACAAATGCCACAATCAAGTAGCGATGGATATTTCCCCCAGTAAGAAAGCTTTAACGGTAGCTATATTGTATCTTTACGTATATAGTTTTAAAGTTCTTTTTCTGCACCTGCAAATATGAAGATATATAGACATCGCCAAATACAATCACAACAGGTTTTGAGTGAGAATCAAGAGTCTTGAGTAATCCCTTTATGAAAATAAACCATTGGAGGAGTCCGAGATATCTCACAAGTTTCCTCCCCACAGGATACCTTGGCTCGCCACTGTTTTTGCAGATGGATGAAGGCACTGCTGTTCGGTTAAGGACACAAAATGCACGGGCAATAGAACTGGTTGATCCTGCTCTTTCTGCCCCAACCAGAGAAGCTGAGGAGTATACTGAAAATCTCAAATTTGCTGTACATGCATACCGACATCCTGGCTCATTACACTTACATTAAGTCCGAGGCTACTACATAACCTGTACTGCTGTAGCCCAGTTGTGGCAGATGGGTCAAACCTCTCAAATGACACTGGGCAACACAGGGTAATCATCAGGATGAACTCCCAGGACCTGACCACAACTGAGAACCTTGAAACTCATTTTTATTAGACTTCCTCTGTATGTATTTGCAATCAGGCTAGGAAACTCAAGCTAGAATCCCAAGCTACCTTTCTTGTTAAAATAAAACATAGTTTAGTGGCAATTGTACAGAAGATGGTATAACTGAAGAAAAAAAATGGAGGGGAAAATATGTATGGATTTTCTAAAACCCTGCTGACAATTATTTTTTGCTTTAAGTAAAAGCCTTCACCTTGTCTTTCCTTTGTACTATTCTCCTGAAAACCTTTGAACTACCTGGTAGGTAAATTCAGTATGCAAACTACATCTCTGCTTCATTCTATTCTTCCTAATTCAAACTTCTTCAGGAGAAGCTCATACTAAAAATAAGGGACCAAAACTTAAATATACCAGGTCAACCTATCATCTTAATCACCTCAGTATGAAGATGTTACACTGAAATCATTAATACCATTTTCAGTCCTTTAAATCTTTATTCACAACAGGGCAGTAAAATTAAATTTTTAGTTCACCAGTTTCCAACACGTTTGTACATTGTTGTGGCTTCAAGAATGCTGAAAGCTATTTACTTATGTAAATCTTGAGATTTGCTACACAAAGAAACAGATGTACATGACATTTACAAGGCAGTGAAAATGAAGTGTCACGTGCTGGCCTGGGAAACAAAACTTGGAGCAGGGGTGGGGAAGAGGTTTGCCATATTTAACCTAGCCCGTCATTGAAGGGCTGGAGGACAAACGGCAAAAGAAAATCTTGGCAGCTATCAAGCTACCACAAATTACAAAGGAAGAGGAGCAGCATGGTTTTGGACATACCTCACCACTATACTCATCAGCACAGGACCTTCTTTCTGCACAGAGGCAGTCTGATACCCACACCCAGGGAGGGCTTAGTAGAATGGAAGCGTTCTGCACTGTTCCAATGTTTCCTGACTCTGATGCCAGGAATTGCTTTTCCTTGACTTCCTCCATAAGAGGTTATATATGTTTTAAACAAGTAAATGAAAATATACTTTCTGAAACCTCTAATTACATACATAATTTCACTCATCAACTTTCAGATATTGCTTCTCAATAATTTTGGAATTCTTTACTTAAAACTCCTATCTGTAATGGATGTTACTGTATAATTTATTGATAGAATGAATAAAAATACATCCCTGTCTAAAACCTGGAACTTTTGCATGATTTTTGATCATGCACTACAAACTTGGTCACTGTTCTGCAACTCTAGTTGTTTGGGTATCAGGACTAATTGATTGATACCCTTCCTTAAAATGTTCCATGATAATTCTTACTACTGCCACAAAGCGTACTGAAACCTATCTGAAAGGGCAAAGAACAAATCCACTGCCACAATGTAGAAAACATGTTTAAAAAATGAAACCGATTGCAATTTGGAAGTAGACAAATGGTGAAAGAGCAGCAGACTGTGTATGGGTGTTCTAATTATGTTTTTCATCTGGGACTCCATCAACTGTTTCCCTTTTGAAGAATATTCTTTTTCTGTCCTATGAAATTACAGTGAATGACTATGGAACTGTGGGAAGCCAAGTGGTTTCTAAAAACCTTGAATCATCCATACTTTATCAGCTAGAATTTCATTACAAGGCTGATACTGTGAATATCTGAGATTTTTTCAGGACACTTCAACAAAATCTGTAAAGGACTCTGGTGTCTCCACCCAAAACACAGGTCTGAAAAACCCCATTTAGCTGTCAATTCACTTAAAAAATGCTAAACTTCACGGGTGTTAAAATTCTCTTGTTGCCTATGGTTCTATATCTGCAAATATGCAGCTGATTCTTAGTTTGGGAGGGCCAAGTGATCTAGGTCTTTGACTCATTACTCCTTGTATTCACGAAAGCAGGAGAAATTTTCTATACTAGGCTCATGCCCAGAGCTGGATTTTTTTTGAAAATACTTTACTTCTATATATCACAATATAAATACATTTTCAAACAATTATTGAATTCAGAGCTTTGGTGTGGGGAACATATGACTTAAGTTGTGTTTAAGGATGTACTTTTTGTTGTTCCTAAGAGCATGAAGTTTGGCTACATGAAAAACCTTTGAAAGATCTTGTGTAAGATCATTGGAGATTCGTTAGTTTCTGTAAACTAAATAATTTGAAGATACATACACTGAGCATGGCTTGAAAGGCTTCTTGGGGACACTCTGTAAGGGGCCTGGGTAAAAAGGTGCCAGACGTATAACTAGGGTAGTGCTGAGAGCTAGTGCCAAAAGAAGCAGCAGGGTTTAATTGTGCATGAGGTGAGGAGATTAGGATAAAGCAACCTTTGTTTCAGCATCTATTACCTTTTGAGTGCTTAATTTTGCAATATTGATGCTCTTTTGCTGTCTAAAAATGTTTTTAAACAACAGAACTGAACAAACTTCATGAAACATCCACTATGAGAATGAGTATTCTTGGTTTAGACACCCTATTTCCTGGTGAAAATTATTTTTGTTTTGTCAACATAAATGATAATCAGTCCTAATAAGTCTATACTGTGGGAGGTGACTGCTTTCAAAAAATATGTATTTAAAGAATTAGATATTTTTCCTCTTAAAGAGGAGGAATCCATTGTTAAGCACCTCTAACTCATCAAGAAGTGCAAAAGAGAACCAGAGAAAAGTTTTGAGGACTGGAGAGGTCTTAGGCCTCCAGTATTCCAAGAGCTCTATCTGTTAAGTTTATTCAAAAGAAGATTGAGAAGTGACCATAACTGAGAGAATACTTCTTACAAAGAGGTTCTTCAGTACCACAAAGAAAAGGATAACAAGAACTAATTGCTAGAAGCTGAAACAAGGCAAATTGAAGTTAAGAATACAGCTCCTTTTTTCTTAAGTTAACTATTAGAAACTGTAAGGAGGAGCAGTGCATTCACTAGCAAATTGAATTGGATATGGTTTAGCAACTTGTTTCAGTTAAAGAAACCTATTAAAAATTATGTTGCTGTAACCAAGTGGAATGCAGTGATTTATGATATACAAAGAGATCAGATCTGGTTATCTAGCCAGAATGAAACTTCCTGCCTTTAACAAAAGAGATACAAGCTGTAAGCTGTGGATGCTATGGTTCCTGATTAGGATTTGGCCTTTGCTACCTGACAAGTGCATGTGAGACCCTTAATGCTGGAAGTGGTATTGCCTAGTACATTTTGCTTGTACATTTAAAAAAAAAAAAGAAAAAGAAAAAGTCTGTGCAGGAAATGTTTCCCAAAGGACATATTCAGAACTTGTTTTAGGGGGCATCAGCTCTTACTCAGGCTTTGACCATTAATATATATGATTCCATTATCCTTTCTCATTAAGTAGTCCTAGAAGCTTTTTTGCTATTGCAAGTAACACATGGCAGATGGGACAACCCTATCAGGTCCTTTTGGGAGAAGTTCTTTCAGACATTTCTCAATTAGTTTAAGTATCCTTTGAGGGACATTAGTAATCTAATTCCACCATTTTAAATAGGGGAACAGGAAAAGGCTAGCATTACTAAAATAAAAGGTATTCAAGCATCTACTAACTTCTAACACCATGTCTCTTACTACCCCATTTTTGAAAATGAACATTATTTTAAAAAGTGTAACATATTCAAATGTAGGTGATAATATTTTTTGCCCACTAACATTAATTTAACAAAATTATGTAAATATGTACTTAATAAATCAGCTTGTTTATATGTTTCAGAGTCCTACACTGAAAATTTTAATCAAGTTTATCTATCAAGAATACATAAATTAAGAAATTTGAGATGCTTGCAGGAATGGTAAAGTTAAGTATTTCTACAAGTGCTCTCTCTAATCCCTGTATTTCTTCCATGCAAATCAACAGGAAGCACATGCAGACTAGGCATTCCTCCCTTACGTGGATTGAATTGCATATGTAATCTCTGCAACACAGAAGTTCCAATACTGATGTGAAATTTGGGCTTAAGTGAGGAAGATCTGCTCACCTAACTAGCTGTCCTATCCCTAGGGAGCTCTTAGAAACCTATAAGTGACAAACAACATTGTAATATTTGTCAAAATCTTTATTAATTAAATACGGGATTATGTTATTGAGTCATCAGAAGTTGTATCTCGTGTACATAGCAACGCTAGTAACTACTTTTTTGTGTAATAGCCCATAGCTTGCTGTTTTCATCCCTCAGTTTCTAACTACTTTGCTTCCCTTTAACAATTGTATGGTCTGAAAAAAATCAAAGTAGTTTGGCATTATCTGTGAAGTTGTTATTCTGTTATTCCTCCAGGGTTAAGTTCAGCTCTGTGAACAAAGGCCTCAAATTCCACTTGGGTGTTGCACAAGGGTGAATTTCATCCTTGTGACTAAAGCTGCCTCTCAGCTTCTGCAATGGGGTATTGCGCTGAAGAGTGACCAATGAACTCAGTTGGACCAAGACGGGGAGAGTGCTGGAGGAAACCATTAGTATGTCCTGCAAGCCTCCCTCAGCACCAATTCACAGAGAAGATATGTTGTTACTGCACATAAATGTGGCTCTTCAGATGCAACAGCTTTTGCTTTTATCTCTGGGAGTCCCTGACTCCATTTCAAGTACAGCACACAATAGCTATCTCTGTTGTTAAACACTTGTCTCACTGATATTCCCAGACACTCTATGGTTTGATCCTTCAGGGCAGACCTAGATCCAAACACAGCAATTCCCCCCAAGGACTACAACCAATATGACAGACCCTTTCCTCTATGAAAACCGCAGCTACACAAGCCAGGCGGCAGCTCCCTCTGTGACCCCTCACCCCAAAACAGTTCAGCAGCACAAGGATTTTCCAGTTGTACTCATTTTCCTCTTGCGTTGCTTTGAAGTCATAAAACCCAAGCACACTCTTTGTACCGTCAGCAGAAACCATGGACATATTTTGATGCAAAGTCAGAACATTTTAGAGCCCTACCTCAAAATAGTTGTGGTGGGTTGACCTTGTCCAGCTGCCAGCCGCCCACCCAACCGCTCTCTCATTTCCCACCTCAGCAGGACAGGGGAGAAAACCAGATGGAAAAGCTCATGGTTTGAGATAAAGACAGGGAGATCACTTACCAATTACCATGACAGGCAGACCAGACTCAGCTCTGGGAAAATTAATTTAATTTATTCCTAATTAAAGTAGAGTTGGATGGTAAGAAACAAAGACTAAACCACCTTCCCCTTACCTACTTTTTCTCTCATCCAGGTGCTGGCAGGGCTGTTCCTCACACTTTTTTCCCCTCACACTCACCTGCTCTTTAGTAGGTTTCCACAGAGGCGCCCCCTGTTTCTCTGAGGGGCTCAACTGTGCCCTGTGGTGGGGCCGTTGGGGAACTGGTGGGAACCGGCTGTGTCCAGCACAGGGCAGCCCCCCCTCTCCTCACAGAAACTGCCCCTGCAGCCCCCAGCACTTTGCCACCTGCACCCAATATAGGGTAATTAAAATCTCTTCAGTGACCCAAAACACAGGGAACTTGTGCCTCAGGTAAGTCAGATATTTATTGCTATAAAAGAATCACACCCCCCAACACCGCAACTGGCTCTCTCTTTTCTCTGCTTAAAGAAATGCTTTAAAATGACAAGCTACTCTTTTATCATGCTGTTACATAAGTACACACGCACAAGCCTCTCATACTGGAACTCAGAGGCATTTGGCTCACCATATCCCAAGGTTTCTCTTGGTTGTTTTTTTTTTTTTCCCGAGAGCACAAAGCGTGAAATACATGACCAATGCCTTTGTCAACCTACTTCCATCTTCAGGTGCAGAATTTTATGTGCCAAAGACCCCAGGCTACATGCATGCAGTCAATACCTCTTGCAGAAATTACACGTTATTATAAATAACTGTGCCCTAACGCTTGAGTAACTACCCACACATGTATTCTACTGCTGGTAATTAGAAAGGTATAAAGCTGTCCACAGAGTGACAGAAGCACCTCTTCACCAAACCCAGCAGCAGCTTTAGAGGCTTCACAGTCTCCTAAGGCCTTGCGGGTCAGGGAGCATCGCTGTATTAGAGGTACCGAGGTGAAGAAGCCCCCAGCGAGCGACACCGCTGTCTCTTGTCCTGCGTACTCCAATTCTATCAGTAAATACAGAAACTGCAGTGGTTTAAAGAAGTAAAAAAACCCCAACCAACTAAAGCTACATTGTAGCAATCTCTCCATCTTTTTTTGTCAGTCATAGCTGTCAGGAAGAGTTCACCTGTGAGTGCAACTGGGAACTCGCTCCTCTTGGTGCGTGTGGGTGTCCTCAGGACAGCTGTGACAGAGTAAGCATACGGAGACGGTGTACGAAGCTGGGGAAGCACCATCAGTTGCTGGGTCAGTGTATGAATCTGCTAGTCCAGGACTTGCAACCCTGGCATCAGAGGCGATACTAAGCCAGAAGAGCAGCATGAAATCAGTTTTTTGACCAGAGAACACATCTGCCAGTGTTGAGATTTCACATTTCTGCAGGCTAACATGTGGAATATGATTGCAGTGATGAATTAATTCTGTAAGAGTCTATCCTAGCTTGAGAATTTGTGCCAGCAGCGCTTCCTGCTTCAGAGCAGGAGCTGCAGCAACAGTTCCTAGCACTGCACGTGCACCAGACCCATGAATGATTTGGGATGGAGACACAGCAGTAGGATCAGAGTGTGAGGAGAACCATGCCCCGGAAGAGGAATACTTCAAAAGGGTCTGTCTCTGAAAATCCATCTGTTCTTCACCTCCTCTGATGAAGATTTCTCAGCCACAGTGATGCACAGTATGTCAGAGCAGATGCAGGCTTTTCATAAGATAATAAGCCTGTGCTTGTACCTTTGACTCCTGAGAAACCAGTGGGAGAGTTCTAGTATTTTGCCTGATGCCTCCCGCGTAGCAGATAAACGTGCTGTTCAGCCACCAGGGATACATGTTTCCCCCAAGAACCAGAGATGCACACAGCATCTGCTTTGAATTGGTACAGCCATTCTGAAAGGATAAGGCTTGTGGCCTTGATAATACTATCACAGATCTAATGAGATTTACAACAGAAAAAAAAAAAGAACTGAATATATTAAATATATGAAATTAACAGTGATTAAGAGAGAGAAGTTGCATGGAAGGTCAATGGAGTTTTCAGAGTCCTGACACAGGCAGTAAAAGGCCTGGACAAGGAGCTAGGTGAGAGCTGCCAACACACAGGAGGCATGCTTGATCTTCCACGCTTCCTGTATGATGCAGAAAGTCCGTAAGGCTGAATATGTCCCTTGGGGATACTGCTGGGAGATATTCAAGAGAAAAACCACACAACATACGCGCTATTTCAGGTACAGAAATCTAACAACTGCTTGAAGTAGAAACATGGTGCTAAACTGATGTCTTATTTTCTATGCTTGCTAATACAGTAGCGTTATCATAAATATCCAAATCCTATGCAGTGTCTATCAATGAATGCATTGACCTTTATGATGCATAGTTTTGTGTTTTTTCTGATCATATTTACTAGCTAATTTCCAAATCTTTCAGTCATCAGCACAAATTAAAAGAACTCTGTTGTGCAGGCATTAGGATTAAAAATTTGTAATAAAGAAATCCATTAACCCTTACCTATCTTCAGCTTGGAATAAATTCAGACATTAGGATAAATAAAACTCAGAAAAATTCATCGCCTACTTTGCATTAGCAGAAAAATCAGTTTTCTAGAAATAAATGTTGACTATAAAAAGTTCTTTCCTCTTCTTAAACTTCAAAAACAGTCTGTCTTTTATTACAAAATCTAAAGTATAATCAGAAAATAATTATATTCTAGCTGAGTTGTAAATTAAATCAGAATTGCTAAACATGAATTGCTATCTCAGATTGGATCATTATGTACTAAAAAAATTAAGATGCACAGGCCCCCTCCTGAGCTGAGTATTGTGATGCAGGACCCTACTTGTTCTTCCACTAACAAAAGGAAACACAGACATTTTGTAGGAAGCAGCAACTTCATCACCTTTTCAATAAAAGCCTCCACGCATAATGCCTTTTTCAAACCATCAGTACAACCAGTGGACTAACATTAACCTCTGAATGATTCACAAACTTCTCATATTTTCTGTACTCCTTCCCTCTCCCCCCCACCCCCCCAAAAAAAAATAAAAAACCCAAACCCCAAACCAACCAACAAAACAAAACTCAAACCCACAAACTAACAGCAAACCCCAAAACTCCACCAAACCCACCACTGTTTCTGGAGCCAATATTTCAATAATTTTGTGGTGGTATCAAAATTGCAATTTGTTTTTCCATCTCCCTGGGATAGCACTGTTATCGTTACTGTTTTGGTATACCTGCTTGGCAATTGTTTATTCCTTTATGTGTTTCCTATTTCCTTCTGTTTGTTAAACAGCCTTTACACTTTCTCATGCTAACAGTGCAATGCTTCAGAGGGCTATGTATTCCTCAGTACGCCATTCTCTTGGTATCAATCTGTCTTTCCTTCTCAGATACAAGCTCCCAAGGAGAAAGGAAAATAAATAAAACAATTCCCCCTCCTACCCATCCCAGACTTGCTCCGAGCATCTGTGTAAATAGAATTTCACAGTCTCTTTGACTATATTTTCCTTCTGTTTTGTGGGTTAAGCATCCAATTACTGAACTCAATGGGGTGGAGAGTACCTTCTTCACCACTTTACCAGAAGAACTGGAATCCAGTCAAAGATTCCTGTTTATTTCCAATTTTTTTTTTTGTACAAATGCCTCAAAACATTTAGGTTTGGGTTAAAAAAACCCTGCAAAAATACATTTATATACAAATTGATTTCTCAGAAATAATCCTCACTTTAGATCATTTCATGTTGTAGAACTGAAAAAACGGTTTTATTTACACAATTCAAAGTGTTCTTCCTATGATTTGCTGTAGAAACCACCAGAATACTGGAGAGAGAGAGAGCATATCTAAATAGAAAAGCCACGCGTGTTTATACACAGTAGTAAACAAGAGTTACTTGGAACACAGCTGTATTTCTGTGGTTTCCTCATTTTCTCATTGCTGGGTGCACAGCACAACATTGTCAGCTGATACTAACTGCTGACAGCAGTAAAAAGCCCGATTACTAGTGCTCTAGATATGTCAGTACTTACCATCTAAAAAGATGGGCAGATCTGCTTGTCTGAATGAAGCAAGGCATAGGAAAAAGACTATTGCAAATCTGGCTCTGCACACAGTCTGAGGAATGAAGTAGGACGTGGCATAATCAGAACAACTGTAGAGGAATGTCACATACTGAGCATAACGAGCCAGCGCAGGAGTAACAACTTGACCTAGTCTTTCCATACAGTTCAGAAAAAAAAAGGCACAGTGATCAGCAGTGCAAGCTGGTCTCTACATTAAAGCTAAGCTGGACTCCAGTGAGTAAGAGGGGAGAAAGAAGCATGATCAGAGATCAGCAATGTGCAAGAGGGAAGGCAGAGCACTGTAAAAAATTCATGGCTGGGACAACCACAGGAAATGATGTGTTGCTGGCAGACGTTTGTTTTAAAGTTTTCCACGACTCTGACTATGCATAAGAAGAGTAGCTCTCTCAGCATGCTAAGAGCTGCAGTCGGAGGGGAGCAGGAGCAACCCTGAGGGACAGCCACTAAGAGAAAAGATTCTGAAGATCACACCTCAAAATGCCAGCTGCTTGTTGTCCTTGCAGTGCCAGCTTAGCATGGCATTGCCCCTGGGCTGCCATGGCCCCCGCCCCTGTGCCAGCCTCCCCGGCTGCCTCCCTCCAGCAGAACATGCACAACCAGGCCTTCAGCCTGATGGCTCATCTCTTGGCTTTGTCCCACTCTCTTATAGGGACCAATACAGAGTTTCAACTTCCCTCACCCCTCCAAGATTAATACATTTGAACATTTTAAGTTAGAGGTAGTCATGAGACCTCTTGTATACCACAGGTCACTACATTTCATTAGTTGCTCCAATATTGAGCTTAAAATCTTGTGTGTGACCTTCCGAAAAGCCACCTGGTCCTGACCTCAGTCTATCAAGAGCTGGAAAACCTCCACACTCCCTTGGGTTTGTTCAAGGTCAATCAGTGCCACTGTTCACCTTCTATTTGATTTCTCATTTGAATTTATTATGTTTCAGTTCCCAACTGATGATTCTTGTTATTATTTTACCTCCTGGATGAAATAACTACACAGAATAAAGCATCTTTCTCACGGAGGGGAAACACTACAATCACTTCATCTTTCTTTTCAGCACCTTTCTTGATTTATCAGCATCAGCTAAAAATTTGGGCCTGAGAGAGGCCCAAACTGGAGAGAGCATTCAAATAGCAGATCCACAGATGTTGTATACATTGTTTAGACCTAAATGCCAGTTAATATTTCCCTTGCTTACTAAATGACTTCAAACTCTTTGCTTTCTTCATGTTATCAAAGTACATTATCCTGCATCCTTCCCACTACAGAAAATAAATAGTAAATGCACACTTCAGTCTTTACTTTGTCATTTTGTTGGTGATCTTGCCACCCCTGTCTACTATCAGGTCAAAACTACAATTAGGTTGTGATCTGTTCCTAATTTAATTTTTGTAACTATATAAACTACATCTTTTCTCCTGATAGCTCTACCTTTCCGTTTCAATTTTCTGTTTCCTGACTTCTTCATATGGATTACTATAATTTTTTTCCATTGTTACAAGATTTGTTATTCATTTCTTATCAGTTCCAGTCTCCAGTTCAGACTTGAGTCAGAGTAGCCTTTGAGCCAAAGTTTCCCTCATTCTTGACAGAACACTGAGGGCGTTCTGGTCACTAAATACATTCTTCCGCAGCAAGTCTTGATTTAAACTTATTTTTCTGTTGTGTGCCGTCCCACCACCCCTACCCCCCTAAAATTTCACCATAACAAATTCTTAGCAAACAGGCTTTGAAGAGAGGTTTTTCTATGACCAGGAGTGCCTCTTTTAGTGATGTGGTATCAGAAGCTGGCAAGTTTTGCCATTAATATTTCTAATATAAAATAGAAGTTTGACATTTTAGATACACAGACATATGTCTCAATTAAAGGATCATAAAAATAGAGGGAACCACATTACATGAATGAGTATATTAGCTTCTGGAATTCTCCTTCCAGTTTTTGTGCTGACTAGCATATTCAAATGGTAAAGTTAAAAATCTGCCTTTCCTATGTATAAACGTATAGCACAAAGATCTGTTCCTGACACTTGGCATATGAAACAAGTGGATTGTCTATGGAGCTTTAGAAAAATCTGATTGTATTTCATGTGTACAAGTACACTCATCCATGCACACATACTCCTACACAAATGGACTATAAGGCTGAAAGACTTTCAGACTTGTAATTCAAATTTAATAAAGTAAAATCTTTAATCCTTTGCATACATTATAGCAGTATGCTTTGAGTATTACTTCATGTCTAAATTTTAGAACCATTGCATTTGTTCAATCTTTAAATGTCAGTGACCAATATTATATTGAATTCAGGTTTTGTATTTCAAATTGAACACACGCTATGTTCTAATTCAGTGTTTTAGAATAAATCATTTACTTTCTAACTTTTCTTCCTTCTATCATCAGAGTAATTTAACACATGTTGTTTCCTGCATCGCTATCCAATTCACACATCAGCAGGTGGTACACAATTTTTCCTTATTTTTTTTCCCCTCTTCTTATTGTATAGCATTTTGTGTGTTTAGATAGGACCCATCTTATTTAAAAAGCAGGAACAGAGTGGCACAGTAGAACAATGCCAGCTTCTACAGCATATGTTTCAGAGTTTTTAATGACTCTTGTCTGTGTACCATTTAATAGCTGTTTTACTTACAGAGATTATAACTTTGAGCTAGTGAAAGACTTAGCGTATGTCCCATATTAATATGTTCAAAGGGCAATTACCAATATCAATCAGCTAAAGCAATATGGACCAATTCGCATGCAGCTGCTTAATGGAATGACAAAAAAAAATTAAAAAAAAAAATATTCATCACTTGCATGATCCTGTATGCTAGACAGAAGTATGTGCTTTTTCTTCTAATACCTATCAGATATCAGGACCTTTTATAGCAGTTCCTGGCTACTTTGCCTGCTGCAAATACTTACTATTCGTCAATAGAGTTACAATTTTTCTCTGATTTTTTTTTCCTGTTTTTTTCTTTTGAACTAATCTCCTCTACCATTTTAACCAACAGAAGAAACAGTGGAAAGAACGCATGTAAACAGAGAGGATGATATAAGGTTTTTGAGTAAACCCAAGAATTTCACCAAAAAGCCCAGAACATTTTTTTAAAAAAAGAAAAATACTACCTCAAACCCACAAAACACTAAGATCGATACACAGACCACCCCTTCCAACCCCCACCAAAATACCGAAAACCAAGAAGAGACCTAAAGGAAGTAAACCAGAATGTCATTGTCAGCCGTCACTGGAGTTGGAAAGAAATCTGCAGCGAGTCAGTCTTGTATTTCTGTATTCTTCAAACACGTAAGTTTATTGCCCTTTAGCAAACTACACATAAAGTAGAATAATAGCTTTACACAGCTCAAATGAAGAGTTTGGTTTTTCAGATGAACATTTTTGTTTCCTGTAGTAGCAATTATAGGAGACACTAGGAGTTGGCTAGAAAGTTCAGTACAATCTATAAACACTTATTCATAGAACCACTGGGTGGACACTGTATTGGAGCCAACTCTCATGTGCAACATTTCCGTTGTGAAACAAGTTTGACATTTCTGTCTGTCTCCCCTTTTTTATAAAGGACAAATCAATTTGTAACTGAGAGACAGCAGTTTGCAACCAACTGTGCTCAAGATCAAAATGAATTAATGATATTGAAATAAAGGTAGCAGCACAGTAAAAGCAACAAATTGGAAATAAAGAGTAATATAAAATGGAGATCTGAATTAGAAAGGCACACAAAAAGAACATGGATTAGCCAACAAAGCTTCTCTACTTTTCTTAATTTCCTCCTACTAGTTCTTTGTATTGTAGCGAATTGATCAGCTGTTAAACACATGGTAACCTCTTTAAAAAAAAAAGATTGCTATCTTTCGTGTTTGGCTGGAAGCTAATGTTATCTAGTCTTTTAGAAAACGATACTGGATATCCCTTTCAAACCACTCAATTCTTTATCTGCACTTTGTTGTTACCCTGCTCAGATGCATCTCGCATTTCATGTGGGCAGACTTTATCTAGGGATCTGGCGTCACTTCTGAAACAACAGGATTACTGCATCTCTGACCTCCTCCCAAGAAAAAAAAGTTTGCTGCAACCTAAACATGTTCAGCTGAGGGCTTTATCAGCTCGCATTTCTACACTCACAACTTACAGTTGTGTTTATGTATTAAACAAGAATATCTATAATAAAAATTAGCAACATTAGTAACAATAAATATTTGTAACAAGAAGAGATGTCGGCCGAGTTTCAACATGAATGCTCATGCACCCCTTCTAAATACCAAACTGCCCTGCAGCTGGGCTAACCAAGGACAGCAGGTGGTCTGCAAAGCTCTCAGCTGTTAACACACCATCAACTTTCACAGGTCCTGCAGGCAGTCAGCAGGCCTGACAGCCCTCAGTTCCAAGCTCAGCGCAACTAACACAGTCCGCAGACTGTTCCAGTTGTGCTGGGATTGTGCCAGTATGGATCAGTCCAGAAACAGAAATTAAAACATGCTTCTGAAAAGGTGATGTGTCTTTGCTCTGCATGTCGAGTAGAGTGTGACTTCTCAAGCTAGCCTCCGGTGACAGCCTAGGTGCCACTCATAAAACTGGAAGTGCAGACAGGGCTCCTTCCATTATTGTCTTTAGGCTAGCACTCAGGGCATTCATGCTGGATGGAGAAAGCCCATCTTAAAGCCCTTTTGTTCCTGACTTGGGATAGGGCCTGAAAACAAGCTGAGACCTCATGTTAGGATAACACAGAGGAATGGAGCTTTTTTTTTTTTTTCTCCAGCTGTCCTCTGAAAGGCACTTGTCTCCGTAGAAAACATTTAAACTGTCACAGAAACAGATGCTGAAGTCCAGATGTTATGAGAAATTACTGTCTTCACGTCTAAGCTACCAGGCCATCCCTTCTCTTCTGCAGAGAATAAAAGATGGTAGCACTGTCTCCTGTCCCTCTGAGAATGATGTCTGTAGCCTGTTCCTACTCTTTCAGAGATGCCCCAAGTTAACCAAAATGTTTAAATTGAAATCAATATTCAGAAATGGTTGTTATTGAGTAACTGCCTGCAGAGCCAAAGCCTCAAGAAAAAGACAGACACAAATACCACAGAACGCTTCTAAAATTAGCAGATCTAAGTTGGTTAGAAATGGGGGGGAGGGGTGTCACAAAAATTCTTTTTTAGCAGCAACTTAATTCCATCAAAATTTTACACTCAGGTCCATGTTAGAGTAACTGTAAAGGGGCTGCAGGAAAGATCGAATAATGTTATTTACTACTTTTTATGCATTTCCAAAATATCTATGAATGATATTTCAACTGAACTAGAAACAGCAGCTTACATAATTATGGAGGGCCACAGATACAATAGCATAGTGCCTCTACAGAAGACTAAAGTAACTATATGTATAAACTGATTCTGACACGATCAGTGGAAGACACATATACCATGATGTGTTGGTTATTGCAGCCAGGCTGGAAACATTGCACTGGTATGACTACAAAAATTTTAGATGAGGAGATTAGAAAGAACAACACAAGGGACCGAGATATCCACTTCATTTGTAAACAGATCTTTCCCCAACACTTAGTGAACTTGTGGTATCAGTACTGCAACATGTATTCAACTTTGCAGCAAGTTCTTTTTAGCATTCTGTATATCCCTGAATTGTGCAATTTCTTTTATGTAAAACATGTCATTTCTAGGTTTAAAAACCATAAAAGCAGAGTTATATAAAAACTATGGCATAGAGTAGACGCTCTGGAAATTGTACAGCATCCTATGTCTGGCTGAACTTACTCAATTGCCAAGGAAAAAAAAGCCCTTTTAAATACAAGATTAGCACTCAGCCCTTCAACAGTAACGTCTGTTCTTTTTAGAATTTAATTGCAAATAACAGCAGAGGATAAAAATAAATAAATTGAACACAGTTATATGATGCTAAAGCCTTTCTTGACAAATACTTATAACAGAAACAGTGGAGCTGTTAATGATCATTTAGATGGTTGTCTTAAAGAAGCTACTTTGGAGTCCATGTTTTTATTACCTGATTAGTCACACCCATTTTCTCTATTAATACTACTCCTACAAGTGAGTAAAATAGTTCTTTGGGATATTCACTTAACTAGATTAATACAGAAACTGAAAAAAATGAGTACAGGAGCCCAAGTTGGGCATTAAGAGTCTCCCTGGTTATTTTACTGAGCAGTTCCAATTTATAGTTCTCTAAATTACATGACAGATCCTCTCCTGGAAAATGTTCATTCAACTCCAGTGTACTTCAGCACGTTGGTGAGAATTTGTCCCGGGACCATTTCACCACAGTACTGATCACTTGTTTAATACATCCTCATCATTGGAATTTTTCCTCTCTGTAGGAACATGAAACAGTGGTTCTGTTCTAGCAGGCTTCCCATGTTTTAATGGGAGCTTCAGGACCGGTCATTTTGGGTGGATTACCTGGCTTTTGAGTAGTTCTTAAAAATAAGTCCACGTGCCTTTTTATTCCATACTGTGTTTCCACGTTTCTCCTCTTGGACTCCAAAAGATGAAACTTCTACTTCTTACATGCAACATTACAATGGTACAGCCTGTGCCCTGGTCACGACCCCAAGATAAGGGAGAGTTGGACCTGCATCACCTGAAATACATCTTTGCCCAGGCTTCCTTTCTGCTGCTGCATAAGGGTCTGGCTGAAACAATCTGTAACATCTACGTTCAATTTGCTTAAAAATGAAGTTTTGAGCATTTCAGCTAAGGCAATCTGTATTTCTGCAGATTTGTGTCTTCAACATCTATGTGCCTGGTAAGGTGCAACTGCTGACTGATCTCTCCCATAAGTCAGGGCACAGATCTTATGAAAGAGATTTCTATCTTTTGAGTGAGAATTCTTCCACAGTTTTTCACTCAGTGTCACAGAGTCTCTTTTACCCATCTGAAGAACTGAGAACTAACTTATCCGAAACTCTCCACTTGTTTGCTTAATTTGACTGAAATTGGCCCATTGGTTCAGAAGTTACTAGGGCAGAAGGAGAGACAGACAGATGCAGACAGTATGCTTTCACAAGGCTCCTTTTTTTCAGAACGCTGTTGCAAAAAGCTGTGGGTACACAACACAAGCCAATGCCATGCTCTTTGTATCGAGGGCAAAGAGGAGCCTGCCTACAGCACTGGACTATATTACAGAACCCCAAAATCCTATTACTGGATATTTCACATGCTTCCACTGTACCTCTGAACAGCTCATTTGTTATCTTTGTATCCCATCTATTTTTATGACTCATTTACCTTTTATGTGATTATGAGCAAGGATCATTGTTTACTACAATTCTACACAGTTATCTAGGTCATTTGGACACCAATCCCAGTTAGAATTCCGTGAGCTGTTGTAATATAAATAGTTAAAAATAGTCCAAAGCTTCTCTGGTTTAAGTATCTAATAGTCAATGTGGAATGAATAATTTTTTCATGCACTGTAGATTACCAATTTGCACAAAAATCCCATGTAATAATCTCTGTCTCCAGTAAGTAACCTTCACACACAGTAGCTTCGCAGGTACAAGAGCATTCAGCTGGGAAATGGCTGTGCTCTCACCTGTTCCACGCAGCCTTCCCTAGCAGACAAGTCCCTAGTGTTCGAAGAGGTAAGATTATAATGATATTTAATATAGAAAACAATTAAGATAGAGACAATAAGTGAAAAAACACCTAAATATCTTTTCATCCCTGTATTGATATATCCCAAACCCTTCTGGTGTGATACATATCTACACACACATCCAGGACAATGTGTACACTAACTAAATATTTAAGACTTCTACTGCTTCTAACAAGAAAAAGTTTAACAATGAAAACTGCCCATCTTAAAAAAAAAAAAAAAGACACTTTTCTGTTTCTTATTTAGTGTTTTAAGACATAAGTAAAATCCAAAAAGTGTTCTAATATGCTAACTTTTTATGCTTGCATTAAAATGTAGTCTGATCACTGTAATAATCAGCAAGATTCAATCTGAACCTCATTTCAAGATAATTGCCATCTTTTAGTATTGAAGGAAAAAAATCTACCTTTTCAACTTCAGTTGAAAAGAATTTAAAATCACAACAGCAGTTTTAGATTTTGCTCTCTAAGTAGTGTGGGTGAAACATCACGGAAAATTAAAATATATGGCAAGGAAATTTGCTAAGAAGGTATTACATCTATTACAAATTATTATTGTCTTTCCTTAGCAAGTCTTTAATAAATTGTAAAGGTGTCAAACAGTTTGAAAGAAATTACATAAACCTCCTTAGAATTCTAAAAGATCCTATCTATTCTAGGAATAATGGCGGCTTGCCTACAATGAGCAAGACATTTTGCTTAAGTCTCACTTTGTACTACTGAAGCATCACTGCACAGAGGAACACTGGTTCTGCTGCAGTTCTCTGCAGTTCCTATTAGGTTGAATTATGCCCAAACAGTCGCTGCCAGGCAGTAAACACAACAGTGCAGGAAAGGTGAACATCAAGCTACTGGAGATTCCAGTTCTTAGAAGTAGTGGGTCACATGGAAGTGGTTGTGAGCCAAAAGCTTGCCACCAGCCATATAAGAGATACACAGGACTGCTTCAACTTATTTAATTGAAAAGTTTAATAGACATTAGTGCTGTCAACACAAAACTGGGAAACACATTCCTCCTTCCCTGAAGACAGTGGCCATTAAACAACAGAGGAAAGTGATAGACCCCAGCTTCATCTTCCCACTTACTAAAAATAAAGGCACTCAAGAACACCACATAAACACCTGCTGATAGCTTCTAATCTCCCTTCGTGTAAAGTAGACAAATTGGTAAAACCAGCCAGCACTGTATAGGCACAAATACTGAGAGGACCGTATTCTAGAAGAATTTCCTTGAAAAACAGAAGTAATAATTGATCATAGTTTCTGGAGTATTAGCAAACTCAAAGCAAACGGCCATTTAATACTGCACTTTTGCAGTACCTTAACACAGAAAATACTGACTTCTCAAGAGAAAGAGCTGCCATGTATTATCAGACTGAGTTACAGCATTTCAGTCTCGTTGCTACACGGACAGCAGAAGCAGCCAGAAAACCAACTGGGGGAAATAGCATGACCTGTCTGCAAGTGAAGTTTCGGAACGTGGAGTCTAAATACATGTACTGGCTAAAGGTGGTGAATGTCATCCTAACAGGCAAGAAAACATGTACCAGGCAGATAATCTCTGCATTGCTCTCATGTCTGAAGTCAATGTGGCTTCAGCCTTGGCTATTGAGCTCAGCTTCACAGAGTACTAAGGGTACTTGGGTGGGTTTTTTTGTTTGGTTGGTTGGGTTTTGTTGTTGTTGGGCTTTTTGGTGTGTGTTTTTTTCTGTTTGTTGTTGTTTTTTTCCTAAACTGAATTGGCCTTTTTTTTTTTTAAAATACATTATTTAAATCATGGCATATTCAATGATTTTGTTATATGATATTGTTAGGCTATATTATCTTAAGTGCATCTCATTTGCAAGTTCATCCTTCTTGGCTAGATTTTTGTTTAAGTGAGGCACAAAACACCTTCCTAATTATGAAATATACTATCTAGCTGTCTCTTTGTATATCCAATACATCTACAGATAAATACCTTTTATTCACAATGTAAAAATACCACTCAAGGTATTTCAAGGCTTTAATTAAAAGTTTTAAAATATTTCAAATTTTTATAGTGCTTTTAATCCTGGAATTAAACAATGATTTTTGTAATGATTAACTTGGTTCTTTGCTCCATTGCCATATGACTAATATTAAAGTAATATCCAAGACATTAACTCCTATTTTACGCTATCAACAACTGTCATGACAAGTTACTCTCGGATTGGTGAGGTGTTAATGAAAATACAGCAGACCACAGATCTTTGCGATATAGTTACGATTAGCAAAAGATAGAAATAAGAGAATAAAAACATTTGTTCAGCTCCGGCATACGCTCCCTTTGGGTTTTTAACTGAGAAACAGAAAATTACTAAAGAAGATGCGAACAAATGACTCCTGAAAGTCAGACTCTTTTTAACAAAAACTGTATGTAATTTTTCTCTCAAAAACCTCCTAGTTCCAGTCATAGACTTTAAAAAAATACATTCTTTAGGGATTATTTCATAAATACATTTGATCATTTTAATTTTCTGCTCTTAAGTCTATCATCATCCAGTAACAGTGTGGGATGCTCATTTTCTGTGAATTTGAACCAAGGGCCCAACTTTGAGAACCTGCCGAGTTCCCTGTTGATTCCAGACTTGGAAACAGCAGTGTTTTTCATTGCTACTCATGGCTGTCAAAACTGCCGAAGTATTAATGATATGATGTGGCTTTTTAATTCTCTCTATTTTTCTTTCATTGTCTCCCTGCCTTCTATCTCTAAGATAGTAGTGCCTGATGGATACAAGAAACATAAAGAAAGGATAATTTCTTGCCAGGAATGTTTTTCTCTTTATCTTTTGTAGTTTTATTTTTGTACTTCAGAGTGAAATATTCCTACTGTGCAGCCAGATGTTCTATAATCCTATTTTTATACAGCCCAAAGGACTGAAATCCCAGGTAAAGTCTCTTCCACGATGACTTGAATGATGGGTAAATTCAGGCTTTAAAACCAGATAAGAGTTTAAGGCAAAAGTGAAGTGTGCTTTTGTTAAAACAAAATGGTTCTGTCTAATATCACACATATATAAATATACTAATATTCCTTTACTAAAAGAGGATGGCATATGTTTGTTATCACACTTGTATGGAAAACAAATGACATCTGTTAAATGTTCTGCTGCAATACAAAAAGGCAAAGCATTTAAAACTTGGAAGCCTGCATATGGTAATCTCCAATTCATAAGCACCAAAATGAGAGTAACCTAATTCTATGAAGGGTCAGCAAAGTGCAGCTCCACCATAATCAGTTGGTATTTGCTGGACTAAAAGTTTCAGGATGCCCTTTAAAGTTCCAGATACTTGCCAAAATCAGAAGTCTTGTCACAGGACTAGAACTTTGATGGAGAATATGATTTCAGGTTTGCTGTCCCCTATATCTCCTCATTTGGTAAACAGATTATCACTATTATATCACTGCAGAAGTTTGCCACTCTACTGATTCACAAAGACAATATATTTAGAAAAGAGCAAGCACTTGATGCTAATCCACCTTTTCTTGCACTAAGGTCAATGAGGGTTTTACTGCTGCTATTGGAAACAGAGGACAACCAATGATGAACATTTTGGAAAAAAAAAAAGTCTCTCACTTGTGGAGCTGGATTAGCTCTATAATGATAATAAGATAACAAGAACTGATTCAAAATTACACATCAAAAGTTTGCATCATAAATAAGAGTAAAGATGAATACACTACCTTTGTCCGCACACACGGTTATAAACAAACTCTCTTTCCTAGAAGTAGGGCTGCCACCTGCCGCAGTGGCAGCACTACCCAATACAGTATCTAGACTCCAGGTCATGTAACAATTCAAAGTGCATGTTAGATGCACTCACAAAGTCATTTTATTTGCTGGTCCTGATACCTGCACATAAAAGCCACCCCTCTCCAAAACCGTATCAATAACACTAGCAGGAGGCCAGCCACAACGTAGGCTGCCCTTTCTAATGTTGGAAAAGTTGTTCTTTTACTCTGTAAACAGCTGATTCCACTATTTACTTTTGAATGATGGGGTTAAATTTCCCACAAGGAAAATCAATACAAAGACCCATAAGGCAGAAGTACCATTGCAGTTAAAACACTAAATAGCTGCTATATGGCAGTAGGGTTTCTAATGACTAGAGATGTGTTTTTAACAGAAATCTCTTCCTACGTTGGTACAAAGTGAAAGGAAAACAAGGCATCGCATGCCGATGAGGACAGTAGATTATTACATGTTATTAAATAAGAAAGAAAAAAAGAGATTAACATAACAGAAGTAGGTCACAAAGATTCAGGCATATTTGAAGATGAAGAATTGTGCTGGCTATATTCAGCTTCAATTTATACCACCTTCTGTTTCCATCCCTTCCTGAAATGGAACGCAGACGCAAACTATCCAAACATTGCCAACCAGAAATCACTCAGTCCCAGTGGGTGACAAAATCAAACTGTACAAATCTGAATTAGCTACAGTTCAAGAATTTTGTGCTTAGAGGAATATACATCCCAGTATCATATTACACAAGACCATCCCTAGAATTTGACTCTTCATTCTCTTCCAGAATAATTTTTCATGGATTTGGGGATAATTGGATGCTGTGTTGTTAAGTTCCAGGTTCTAACTGCCAGGTTTGCAGTACCTAATTCTTTTCTGAAATCTCAAAATCCTGGAGACGAGTAATTAAAACAGAACCCCTGCTCTCTTAAAAACAAAAATAAAATCCTAAACCCCTCAAGAAAAGGCAAACGTGAAGTTATTAGATTTCATAGTTATGAGACAAGAGCTTGAAAACAATCGGAGTATACCCTAAAGCCTCAAAAGCTGGAATGCAAACAACTTCTAACTTAAGGGGAAAACTAGCAAAATTTTGTTAATTTGGGCAATAATGTATATTTTTTAAATACTTAGAATTGCAAGAAAACAAGCTTTTTCCAACTTCAACTTCATCTTCTGGAAATATTGTCGAATGCTAACCTGTAGTCATGGCTAGGTTCTGCCCCACACTCTGGTGACTCTCCCTTCCAAAATTAAAAATGCTGACATCCACAAACATTTTTATCCTACTCTCCCTTTTATATCCACTTTGTTTATTGTGCCTGTAAATTGCGTTTAGTCTTTATCACATGGGAAAAACTTTCAAATGAAGAGTATCTTATGCTAGATATCGTCACAGTGCTTAGCCTAGTAAGACTCAGATCTGTATAGAGAACATGGGAGCTGCTAACATAAACAGTCATCCCTCATGAAAGCATTGGAAATTGCCGTTCTAACTCCCCAGTTATTCACGACCAGTATTTCTGGGCAAAAATCAGTGATACCTGCACCTCATCTTAAAAATTTTAATAAATTAAATTAAATCAATTTCAGATTAAAATAATCTGAGGTTTAAAGTGTTTAAGTATTAATGGGCTTTTAATGGGCCAGATAAAGATGATAGAGATATCTGAAGACATCTCTAAAATTTTTGAGATTGCCTTTAAACCAATCATATTTATTCTGAGTTTGTTTTCTTTTAAATTTTCCATCCTCTGGTCATGCTTTTTCTTTTCAAGCACTTCTATTCAGGCATCAGAGAAACTTCCTTTGCTGTCTGAATATCCACTCAGACCTAAGAGACTAAGCTTCAAGGAGATAAAGCATCATAAGCATTGACCACACTGGTGTTCTGAGGTTTAATGGAGTAGAAGCAGTTTAAAATGGTCACCAGGAATATCTGCCTCATTTTCCTTAATTTTTTGAGTCCTCCCAGTAGAAATTCCATTGAAAAAGCAAAACTAGCAGCTGTGTTTAGTAAATTTGGATTTTTTTCTTTTTTTTTCTGAGAAAAAAAGATCAAAATAATTAAACAGATGTGAGACATTTAAACACTCCATGTCACTGTATCATACAGCATCATTTCACTTCTAAGTAGGCTTAATCTTAAACTGCTGCCCCATGTCATGTCAAACAGCTGGCACCTCTCATCAGAAACAACATTTTAATGAATCTTTTATTTCACATACTCAAGACTGCACTTCTCGTGTTTTATAAACAAATTAGCTTTTCCTTACAAAATAAAGATTGGTTGAGGTGTTGTAGACTTCAGAATAAATGGATTTCTAATCAGCTAGAAGAGTCTGATTTCTCTACTCACCTTCTCAATTTCTCCTCTCCACATCTTATGGGATATCCGTTATCACCATTCCTGCTGATCTAAAACATGCACTTTTGTAATATCTACTTTCTTTTAGCTTAAGAATGCACGAACAACAACAAAGTGGCATACACAAACGGTGTGTAAACGTGTTCAGTAAGTGTGAGCAAATATGTAAATTACATATATATATTACAATTTCTCTTCTGCTTGCATAGATCTATTTTTACACTTGTGACCTGTTGAAAATATGCATCATGCTGCTCACTTACCTTCTGGGTAACATTTCCATCAATGATTATCTAAAATACAGTCATCTCAAATGGGTAACCAAGCAACCAAATATGGCCCCATTATGAAAGCCAGGGAACTGACTAAATCAGGACAATTCATGCAAATCACTGTCTTCACAGTAAGACTCAGATAGTTAAAGGAATCTCTAACACAAGTTCCAGTCTTTCTATTATTGTTAGGGCAATGATTATGAGACTACAGTATCTGAATATCATTTAATTTGACATGTAACTGGATGGACTGCTAAAAAGGATCCAGCAAAACTGTTTATTAAGATTAAGTTGAATTTTCATCAAACCAAAATTTGTTCTGATAAAAGCCTGCTTTCTGCCTTTTATTCCTTGAGCTGTAGAGAAACAAGACACCTTAAGTATTTGATTCACAGACACAGTAGTTGATTCACAGACACAGTATTTGATTCCTGCCACAGGAATTTACATCTGTTGTTTTTTCAGTATGGCCTTCCTGGTAGTCTGCACATTCTAAGAAGGAAGACAACCACGGAACAAATCTACAGTGCACCTCACCTGGAGTCATGGAAGCAGAATCAGAAAAAGTACAGTCTCATCATGGAAACCAGAGCTGCAGACACTGAAGTTTGCAGCAAGACCTTAATATCTACACATCATATATTTTGGGTTGTTTCATTCTAGTTTGGTTCACGGACCAAAGGCCAACTAGAAGCTAGAAGGTATAAGGTCTACTCCTGCAGTGCATTGTCTGATTCGTTTCATGCAGTTTGCACTTCACAGCTGCTCTGTCAGCAAATCAAGCACAGGGAAAACGATTGGTAGATTCACATCAAAAGCGTGCTTCTGAACTGAAAGGCGAATGTAGTGGCATCCTGAGATAGCCTGACTACTACACCAATATAGCACCAAAACCAAAACTTACAGAGCAAAACAATTTACCAGAAAAAAAACCCTGTCAGCATTTAGTCAAATACTGTCCTGTGAGAATAAGCAATTTTTTAAGCTTATGACTTTTCTTTCTCATTCTCAAATAATATTGCAATATCTAGACATTTCAACAGTAGGCTTCAAGTCACTGTTTTTGGCAGTCTGTGTAACAAAAAATCTTTGGATCATTTTATACAATGGTCTTGATTTACAGACAAATGCAGATTAGCCTAAACTTTGACTATTCATTGATTGCTTCCATTCCACCACAGTTTGCTTACTTGCAGAAATGGGGTTAATTTTTGTAAGCACAATCATACAGTGAATTTGTTGCTTATGGACTGGGCTGCCTATGATCAGTGGCTCACAGATTAAGTTATATTTCTTTAACTGATTAGAATAAGTATAAAAATAGATTTTTCCAGGCTTGCTCTCACTGCATATTTTTGAGGCTAGATTCTAATTTCAGTATGACAATTTCACAGAGTGAGATACTGTTCAACGTGGGAAAATGATCACTGACAAATAAAATGATTTTCCTTTTGTTCCAGGAGAAATGGGGGGGGGGAGGGGAAGAGAGTGCAGTAAATCTTAAAATTGATAGAAATTGCAAAGGAGACTTAATTCTGTATAAATATTAATACTAGAAACCTCGAGATTTTGTCCTCTCTGAATGTCTACCTTATCACAAACTTACTTTTTATCACCTCTTATGCATATTTGAGGTCATTTCTGCATAAAAGAGGAGAATATAGAACACTAGTTAGCAGATCAGGGTAGTCTGGTTCTCTTCATGGGAAAATCTAAACTTTTGCCACCTTTAATCAGACCAAACTTTGCTTTCATTCCTGCTATTTCATAGCTTAAATAGGTTTTAAGGGATGTGCAGAATCTCGATGATAAACTCAGAATGAATTCAGAACCTGTTCTCTGAACATTTTCATTCCAAGGGGACGGGCAATTGGACACGCACATTTTAGGCAGATTAAACTGTTAAATAAACCTACTTGGTTTCTCTTTTCTATACCGATGCTGCCAGCCTTAGAGGTTGGTTCAATGTGGATTTTAAACTCTTTAGAAAAATTGCACAAGTTGTTCTTTTAAACAGAATGGCAAGCAGCCATTCCTAACTATAACTACTATCTGCCTTTATATCAGATGACAACCATACAAGACATCTCCTGGGTAAGTAACATTAAGTCCT
Source organism: Ibidorhyncha struthersii (assembly GCA_013398815.1). Taxonomy (NCBI): domain Eukaryota; kingdom Metazoa; phylum Chordata; class Aves; order Charadriiformes; family Charadriidae; genus Ibidorhyncha; species Ibidorhyncha struthersii. Next base: position 496,745 of record VZSZ01003187.1, on the reverse strand, counting down.
AATAGTTAACACTTAAACTGGAAATAACATATTTGGGGTAAATCTTCCTGTGTCCTTTTGATAAAAATTAAGAAAAAAAGGCAAGAGAGATCTTTAAAAGGTATAATTTTTAGATCTGCAATTTTTTGTATATTTTATGTGCAAAGTACAATTGCACATTAGACACTTTCTTTACATTAAAAAGATTTTATAAATAGAGATAAAAATCATATTGCACAGATCATAGAATGCTATGAGTCGTTATTTATATACTGCAGGACAAAACCTATAATTTTCCCTCAAATGTAACTTTTTTAGTCAGCCAGTTACAAAATTACAGAAATACCTCAGACTACTTCCAGAACAAGTTTCTGTTGGAGAAATGAGCTCCCACAGATATATTTCTCAAAAATCCCCCTTCTGTAATTTTTGAATATATCCATCAAGACTCCAGCTTTATTAACATTATTAAATGATATGCACTAGTATGTATTTTCAAGACAAAACAAAAAGCATTAAGAGTTATTTACCTTCTTTAATATTTTTAGTGTCATGCAAAAGAAAAGAGCAGCAGAGCAGAACAATATTTTTTCTTAATCTGATGAACCAAAAGACTGAATATTGGCAAATGCGTTGCCACTTTTTAGTTCTGCTATACAATCTCATTTCCTGCTTCACGCCAGTCACTGTACTGTCACTGTACTAAATACTATTGGAAGCGTTCATTAACCAACTCAACAGTAAATTGTTTGTGCAAAACAAAGGTTATCATGCAATAGCCAGCAAAATTTGAAAAAACATAATTAAAAGTAATCATGGGGGTTTTTGTTTTGTTTTGTTTTATTAAGGTCAGAAGTCACTGTATGCTGCGATGCAAACTTTCCCCTGTTGTCTCCTCAAAATGAGTTTTCCTTCAAGAAAAAGAAAAAAAGAAGTGAGGGGCAGGGGGGAGGAGCTTATTTAAAAAACAGGAGAACAAAGGACTGTGGAAGAACTCCAAGACAGTGAAAACTGTCTTAGAAACTGTAAACAAAGAATGGTTATCAGTGGGAAATACTTCAAGAATCCCATGGAAACACACCAAATAATATTTTATGAATTGGCTCCTTTAAGCCACATTTTGTGGAGTTTCAAATAGCCTTTGGAACACATGTTCTTGAGATCTGCTATTCATAATAGTCAGCTTAACCTTTCTCACTATGCTAATGGCCTAAATTAAGAGAAGTAAATCTGAATGCAATGGCTTAGAGATGAGCTCTCAGTGTCACACATCAATTGCACAGCTTTGGCTTCACAGGTCTTACAGTCATCAATCCCAGGATCCAACTTATTTGCTTCGCCCAGTTCCCAAACTTTGCAAGAGTTCATAGGAACTGAGCAGACACTTCCTCCCTCATATCCTGAAGACGTTCAAGGACTTTTTTTTTTTATTTTATTTGTTTAAAAGAAGAAACACAGAACTACTTTTCATGGTTACAGAACATGACTGCTAAACTCCATTCCCATACTGAATGGCTCAGGCCCAGGTTTGGGCAAGTGCTGGCCTCCTTCCTAACCCCCACTGCAGACCTGGGACTTTCAGTTGCCTGCAGGTGCCTGCAGGGCTGGGTGATCACAGCCAGGGAAGGCTCTGTCACCTGCTGCTTTCAGGATCAGGAGAGACTGCGGCCTTCTTAACTCTCTTGTTAGATACACAGCTTTCATCCAAACGTGATGCTACTGAAAAAAACATGGATAACTTTGCTCTTTAGTTTTTGTATTATAACATAATACCGTTACCCACAGATGTTTTCTAGTATCGCATTATTTATTTTTTCAGAGAATCCTTAAAGTAAATTTGCTACAAATGAAGGAGCTGGACTTCACTGGTGGAGATACTCAAGACACATGTATTTCAAAAATTCTGTGGTGGCCTCCAGTCAAGGCTTCCTTTACAACAGCCAGCAGGTAAGAACACAGTAACAGAACGCTAAGGCTGCAAGTATGTAGAAATACTGCACAGCTGAAAAGAAATAGAACTTTTAAAGATTATGTGATTTCTACAAGTTCATTAAATTTACTTGCCTTTGGGGTCTGATAAAGGCAAGATGCCAAGTGCCATGCAACCCAGTCTAACAAGCACTGAAGTGAATGGGAAGACTTAAGCTGACTTGAATGTTTTGGGTTTTTTTTTTTGCTGACTTCATCTTTGGAGACGGAATGGTCTGAGCTGCCTCCTTTGAATAACTAACATTTTTAAAAGTAAGATCCTAGGCAAGACCGCACCAAGACATAAAGAATAGCTCCTGTCCTGGTTGCTGTCCACTTTGAATTTGCAGAGGAGGATTCTGTTTTGAAGAACTAAAGAAAAAAACTGCCAAATTTTTTACTTTACTGATTTTGCAGAGTCTGAGTATCTAAAGAGATAGGAAACTTTGTTGCATGTATTTTTGACTGCAATGTGTATTACGCTAACTTGCCTTTTCAATTACTGTTTTTATACTTTTTCTAGTCTGTTCTTCACAGGGAAGAAAAAAAAAAAAGAAAAAGGACTGCTGTGTGTGCAATAAAGTCACCTACTTAAAAGAGCTGCTACCTACATCATGTACTCAACTGTGGTGCTATCACAGAAGCCTGTTTAGGAAAATCTCTCTCCATCAAAGTAAACACAACAGTCCAAAGGAAGTTTGTAAAAAGATAGTATTTTAGGCCCACTTATTTCAATGGAATAACATTTCTTTAAGAAATATCTGGAAAGGGTTCTGTTATCTCCGTGTTATTTTTCAAAACAACTGCCAGAAAACATGAACAGAAGGGTTGATGGCTTGCTTCCTACTATGCAACTTCACAGTAACAGAAAGTTTGTTTTGATAACTAGTAAGTTCACAGAATCATAACTTAAATGAATTTCAAGAATTACTGCAGAGATACGTTTTACCAAAAACTCTTAGTATTGATGAAATTGTCCAAGCACAATAATATCTATTCTAAAACACACATTTCTTATTGCTGCTGACCTAGAATGAAATTAAAGCGTCCTCTCATATCTACTGATGACAGGACCTCAATGACCATGTTTCTTTGTTAAAAAAAACCCAGTATGATCCCAGATAATGATCTCAAAAAAATGCTGCAGGTTTGGTGGGGTTTGGGTTTCTTTGTTTATGTTTGTTTTGTTTTTAAATTTTTAATTTTAGTAAGTGTACTGTGGGAATTTACCCTCTCCATTTTCTTCTGCAAGTTGATAACCTAAAATAGCCCCATGCAGCAGGGGCAGTGAGCAGGCAGGTGCTGTCAGACCTCTGGCAGGCAGAACTGTCACACGCAGCCCCCCCAGCCTTCTTCAGCTCCATCCACCTCAGGGTGCATCCTTCACCTGCTACACTTCTCGAAGGTATGAAACTCTGAGTCAGTCCTTCCCATCTCAGAGGTATATTGGGGGACTGTTGGGTGAGATACCTCTTCACACACCCAAAGTGTGTGTAAAGTACTGCTCAGTAACCTTTCAAACAAAGGAAATAACAAAGCAAAAGCAAACAAAAAGGGTACAAAAAGATCAAGAGAGCAATTGCTGGTGATCCAAATGCTTTATCAGAAGAATTAAGCAGGACAAGATTGTGTCCAGTGTTGTATATACAGCACGTAAAACATACCATCAGGATTATAAATTCCCCCCCAAATACTGTAAAATGCAAGAAGTGGTAACCAGGTAGCAGTCAAGAACAGTGCATGATAAAAACAAAGACTTTTACTAACCAAATACAAAAGCATTGTGTAAAATGTCCTGTTTGTTTCTCTGAGGGACTCAAGATACCAGTGTTGTCATGAGTGCTGTAAGGTCTCTTTGCTACTAAGAGTCTTTCTTTTACTAACTTTTCAATCTGTTGTTTCACAAAGGTGGTGAGTGTTGCCCATTCCCTGTCCACAGCCCCAAGGTAACAATGGATTTCCTTCCTGCACAGCTATGCCTATCAGCCAGCGCTATGAATTTAAGCAGCATGCATGCATACTGTCACGCACTGAATAAATACAACATCTTTTTTTATATCTAACTATAACACAACAAGTAGTATATGCTACTATTTAGGTCAATATAATGACAGCTAAAGCAACATTTGATCATATTAATAGAAATTCGATCTCATATAAAATTCTGTGTTCACAAAAACTCTTGTCAAAAATTTGCTGTAGAAAATTCTAAGGTTAAAAATCAAATTTGTCCTCTCCAACGTGTTATTCCTTTGCTTTGACTGGGCCTAAGCTGAGTTCGCTGTCAGGAAAAGGATGCAACTGAACCCTCCAGAAGTTCATCAGGCTTTTCATCTCTTATTTCTTGCTGAAAAAACACACAATGCAACATTTTGATTGTGTAAAGAGGTCTCTTAAGCATGTCATTGTAGCTCATGTGTTAATAGTACATTTTAACAAAACATATAATCAGCCTAATAGAATACCTATTATCAAATAAGGTCCAGTAAATAAAACATGTTCTTAAAGTTATTTGCAAATAAATGGCACAGACATGTGAATTGACTAAATAACTGTGTTAAGCACAAAATGAAAGTGTGATAAAATACACAAATACTGATAGAGAAAATGGAGTCTTTTCTCCAGCAAAGCTCCTCAGCTACCAGGATGGATTTTCAAGCAGAGCTCCTCCAGTTAAAGCTCTTAAAGGAAGTCGTTTTAGGGGAAAACTGCTCTCTCTGTTATTACAAATAACAATAGATAGGCACAGACTGGAGTGAATTTATAGCTGTGTATCACTCTTGGGACTCTGCTTCTGTTCATAAACAACTCAGATACACTCTCATGGTTTGTGCTGTTAGCAGAGCCCCTAGAGGGACTTAAAACTTCGTATTCATGCAGCAACTATCCATTATGCTATATATTTTAGATGATGAAATTAACACCCAGGAGATACATTCTCAAAACATTACATGGGGTTTTAGCTCTGTGACTCCCCTTGATTTGAAAGGCACGTGTGGTTAAACCCTTTGCAAACCTTTGAGAATTTAGCTTAAGATACTTATCTCAGTGGCAATAACACAAATATTAAGGTCTAATGCTCCTCCCTGAAGCACCATTGCTTAATCCATGATGCTGCCATCTTAGTTGTCCTGAAAAAAAGCTGTTTCCCTCCCCATTCATAAAATTATTCAATTAAAAGCAATAGGACTACACACATTAAATTACACTATTCAATAGAAGAACGGTGACAGCATTAATACACACATCCATAGAGTCACTAGAATTGTCTCCCGAAAGATTATCAGCTGCAGTACTTACACAGTACATGTCAATTCTACAGAAGACATGTTTTGAATTAAATTATGCACCTCAATTTGCAAAGGGCTATTGTTTGCTCATGGAAATTGAGGGACTGAAACCTGTATTCAGCCACAGGATGATTGTTCCGTTTTTCTGGGAGCAGTCCTATGCCAAGAAAACAGTGTTTATAAGGCATTCAGAGATATCAAGACCAGTGTTAGGATAACAGTAAACAGCAAGGTGATGGACTTCTTTAATCTCATGACACTGTGGTACAACAAAAGCAACAGCAAGACAAACATAACAAGAACAGAAAACAAAGACACTGCCTTCTTAGATAAATACAAAAAGAGTTGCAATTCTACTGTTCCCAATGAAAAAAGCCACTGTTATCTAGATAAGAGCCCCACCTATCCCTAAAATATGAAGCCATAAAACTGGGAATATTCATAGGAATTCTGGAAAGGAGACAGCATCCTCCTTAGTCAGTGCTAACAGGTAGTAAGGGAATATTCCTTCCTTACTAGAAATTTGATTAGCTGTTTCAGTCTTTCTAAACATTCATTTTCTCAATGAACTGCAGTCTTTACTGCATTCTGAGTTATGAGCAGGTTTACAATGTATAACATCGTGACACCTGTCAATGCTCAGACTTCTGCCTGCCAGGGCCCTTATATTCCCTTTTGACTCTGCCTCTGGGGATGTTGTGTGTGTCTGTATGTGTGTGTGTGAGAAAGAGATTGCCATTGGCAGAACAGATGTCATCTCCAAACAGTATGAACCCCATTCTCAGTGTTTTAAATATCTTTAGAGACCATTCGCCCCCCTATGTATTCTCTTTCACTCTTCTTTCCACGTCTTTTCTTGCATCACAGTCGTGTCCTTCGTGGCGATACTGCTCAGAATTCCCTCTGTCTCTCACCCCTATTCTTCTGGGCTGAAGAGGTGCAAAAAAAAAAAAGCAACACTGGAAAAAAGTTGCTACAAAAGCTAGAAGCAAATTTAGTGGGGAGCTGCACCTCAGTTCAGCAATATGACAACTCAGCTTTTCCTCCTATCTTCCAGACAAGTCTTTTGGCCCACAACATCCTTCTTCTCTTGCCTCTCTCATCATGCAATTACAGCAGGATGTGAAATGAAAAGGTGGGGCAACTGCAAACCCTATCTAGCAGAGAAAAAGGGTGTTCTGACAATATAAATTTAAAAACATGGGTTTAGAGAAAAAAGAAACCATTAACAATTTGTTTTAGACAGCTCGATCTGCACACAGAAGATTCAGAGAATTCTTCAGGCCAACAGCAAAACTATTTTAATAATGGAAGAAACCCAGTCAATCTTCACAAGCCAGTGACTAAACAGTGTCTTTTTCCTCTTCACAGACAGCAAAACACACAGCATTCTTTATTAAGCCAGATAAATTCTTTTCTTTGGTCAAAATCAAAATAGCATTTATTATTAAATTCTCTGAAGTAATATGCTCACAGCAGCTGCTGACTTCAAGTTTTAAGTATGATCGTATAGAAATTTAGTTCCAGTTATTTTTCTGCCCAGCAGCTAAGAAATTAGTGGCAATTGCATTTGAAAATCTGTTCCCTTTAATGTTTTTTTTTTCCCCACAAAGTAGTGCCTCTCAGATGCTGTACTGCTTATAAAGGTTTTTCATAATGGCAAATGGTCAGCTGCACTTGCTTATATTCCTAATGTTCAAAGTAATTTAATGCCAACTACCATTCCTGAAAGCCTTCAAAATTTCCTACAAATCCAAATTCAATTACACTAGTAGAAACTCATCAGTGACTACATGAGTGGTCTCTTGATATCTGGGACAGTGTTTAAAGCCACAAATGCAGCACTTCTGAATATTTTTCTCCAGCAGATTTGGGGAAAAATAGAAGAATCACAGGAGATAAACTTCCTTATTGCAAATCTGCCCCTCCTCTATATTTATTTTGCCAGAGACAGACACTGAATAAAAGGGAGACAAAGCATAGTTAGAAACACATGTACAGGAAGGAATGGAAATGCAAGGGCAACTTTGGATACAAGGAGACATCAAGATTCTACAAAGGTACACGGGTCGTAATTTGGATTTCAGTAATGGGAAGTGTAAATAAAGGAAATGAAGCCTAGTAATGCAGCAGAAGAACAATACCAAGATATCTGTGTAGCAAGTATGTGAAGGAAAAAGGAATGGATAAAAAGGTTCGCTTGTGCAAAGTAATGGGTTTGGGGAAAAACACGCACACGTGAGCCACGAGCACACATTCATTTATACTTCAGCTTCAGTGGTCACTGCCTCCAGCTTCATGGCCACCCTTCCCTGGTGGTTAGCAGCTCTCTAGATCTACTGTTGGATATGCCTATCCATCAAGTGCCTGTACCACTTTTATATGAAGGATAATAAACTTAGAACAGCCTAGCAAGGAATATTGCATTATCCAAACCAGTACGGTAACTGGAGACAGGAGACAAAGAAAGCAGCAATCAGACATGGCCTGGCATTTGTCACTGTCTACAATCATCAGTGACACAGGATTATAGAAAAGAATTACTGGAAGACGTCAGGGTTTTACTCAAACATCTGAGAATTACATTAAAGTCATATTTGCAGCAATACACTTACAGAAAATTAATGTTCCCTCTGTCACTGCAGGGAAAGCATAGGAGAAACTGCAGGCACTTCAGACAGAACCATCTATCACTCAATATCAGGACCTGGTTTGGAGGCTAGTTCTGGGCTCCCTCAGTTCCCAATAAAAAGCCAAGGGTCTTTATTCATTTAAGGCCAAACCTGTCACAAATCTGGCATCAGCTCTTCTTTACCCAAGGAGTGAGAAACAGGTCTGCTTTTTCCACAAAAAAAACCCCACCCGTTATTCTCCCCCAAGGCAACAAAAAGAAGCAATTGATCTACAAAAAGAGGAACTACCCCTGTGCAAGGGTAGATAATGTAGTCATTACATATAACCCATTTAAAGAAAAATCCTGTTTGCTCTAATAATTTTCCAAGATTTTATTGAATATTTTTTAACAGCCTGGACTTCTGGCAATTGCAACTTATTTGATATTGCAAATTTAAATGTAGAAAAGGCATTAGCTCTGTAAGAAAGGTAGAAAGTAAAAGCCTGAGATGTTTCTTCAGCAGAAGATGCTCCTTGTTTCCTCTGATTTTGTAAACAGGAAATGCTCCATATCAACCTCATTCTGAAGTCTAATATGCTGCTGATTTTCCAAACTCATATTAATTACACCTTGAGTGAATAGCAGGTGGGGTTGTGGCCTGTGGATTTGCAGCATCTGGAGCTCTGCTACACAATGGTTCACAAATCAGTGTTCTAAAACCCTGTGCTTCTCAACGCAGCAGGTATCAAGCCCCTCCACAGTTCAGCTAAAGGTATGCTGAACTTAGTTCCACAGAAGTGACCCTCCTGGCTACTGAAGCCTCTACTTAGTGGAAGCTTTGTATGTTCAAATAAAACCTTCAGAAGTCTGGTATTTTCCAAATTCTTCAGCTTCAGAAAAGCCCTCGCCACACTTAATTTCACAAGCCCCAAAGAGCCCAACCTTTTTTCTTCTAGAATAAGCCACTTCAGCCTGATACTAAAGAGAAAACAGTTCCTATTCCCACCCCTACCCTGGCAAGTCTTATGTCCTATCCCACTCCATTAAACTGCTAAAGAAATACAAACATGGTATAGATTATGACAAGTTCTTAGCCCCTCACACAAAATGAATTAGTCTCATCAGCTCCAGCTGCCCAGCTCGTGAAATCAAAACTCCCTAATGCCTGAGAATGGAGAAACAGTGGAAGAGGTCTTCTCCTGGTTGCTGTTTTCAATGGTCTTTGCCTGCAACACATGCTGATATCTCCACTTATCTTGCCTTCCCCTGAGAGCCTTCAACAGCAACCTGAATTTACCATACTGAGAGCCCTGTCCCTGCTCCTGGCACAGCCATGATCTCCCTCCCACCCTGGGAATTCTTGGTTTGTGCTGCCTTCAAGTGCTTTCTTGATTACAGACCACTGGCAACTTTGAGCAACACTTCAAAATATATAAGCAGCTATGGCATGAAGCCAAAATATGAGTGATAAAATGCTTTATGTGGGTGTATGTCTGAGGAGTGTAATTTGTGGGCAACACGATAACATGTGGATGTGTTTTTAAAGGTAAGGAAGTAAAGGCAGCTGGCACAAAGCAGTAAGCAATTTGTAGGATCAGGATCTTACCTGTCTTGTTGAAAGAAGATAAATGTGGCTACAATACTGAATAATTTAGATGCAATTTCCTAGCTCCACACAGTTGTCCTTGTTTAATATCACATTGAGCATAATCTCAGTCTTAAGGAATTAAAAAAGTACTATTATACGCAGGTCTATAAGTTCTTCCACAGTGTGAGCAAGTTTTTAGTTTCTACAAATACAAATGGCTGGTTTTGTTGGATTGGTTTGTTGTTTTTTGGTTTTAATTATTATTATTAATGGTGACAGATAGAAGAATTATTCTCTGTGTTATTCTCTATATTTGGAAGAAATTCCAGGGAACTGGATGTTGGGAACTGAGATTTCTGGTAGACAGGAGTGCCTGTGTAGTGTTTGCAGCTGCCTCTTTTTCCACAGCTTGTGTATTTGCATGTAATAAAATAAGTTACAAAAATTCTGCATCATTGATTTCTCTTCTGGTAGAGTATCAAGCTGTGATGTTATCAGGATGCTGATAGAATTCCAGAAAGATGATAATATTGTTTAAAAGAAAAAGCAACAATATGAATTCATAACAGCTTTCTGGGGGAAATTTCAACTTTTGAGACAAAAGGACTCGCACAAGGTAAGAGTAAATTGCAGAGAAAAATTAAATCAACTCTGTTCATTTCTATCTGTTTTCTTTTATGCTTTCAAGCATTGCCATCCTTTATGTCCTCCCCTCATGTTTCATCTAAAAACTCAAAGCCACCAAAAGAATTTTCATAAAATATTCTTACTGAATTTTTTTCTAAGCGATTCCTACAGGCTCTGGTTCCATGTTTTGCTTAATCAGCACTCTTGGAAACATCACCTCCTGCCAATTGATTGACAGGAAGTATTGCTTATTGTTTCCAGGAAAGCTAATTCAGCAAAAAAGGGGTTTCACTGAATAAGAATGAATACACTAAAGAAAAACATTATAAAAGATCGTTTAAGCAGTCACCCTCCCTCCATATGCAATGCTAAGTGATAAAATCTCTGCTTTGCTACAGGTAGTTTGTCACAGGAAGAAAACAGGAAAAGTATAAGCAACTAAAGTATCTCCATTTTCTTCTTTGAGGCCCAGTTATTAATGAGTTCACACAGTCTCAAACAGAAATAGTCTGTTCACTGATGCCACTTTTTCCTACCTTTTGGCGCCATATGTGGCTAAGGATTTTGTAAAAGGGAAGGAAAACACTAATTAGGGGAATACAAGCTCACTGTTTTACAGCAGGAACCTTCAAGGCCAAACGTTCTGGCTGAAAGAGGTCTGGGGTGGAAACAAAAGGCGAGCAAGCCGCTTTTTTGGCCTGGGTCTCAACCCTGAAGTTTGAATACCTCATGTTCCTATGGGGACCGTAGAGCACGTAGGAAAAGCCCCATCTGTGCCTTCCCACCTTTCTCCCAGTCCGGTCGCTATGCATGGAGGCTGGCACGTTCAGGGAAGGGCTGAGGACTCTTTATGCCAATGGAATTTGTAGCTCAAACAAATCTTGTGCTTTTGAACTGTTCTGGCATGGCGACAGAGACAGTCCTGGCGTGTGAAGTGTAATGATCTGCCATCTGACATTATTTCCAGACAGGTGAAACATGCATCAGTAAGCAAAAGCTCACTCTCACTAGTCTTTTTCAAAAATGAGTGGTTAGGTTGTAGGGAAAAAAAGACGACAATAAAGAGGAGTTAAAACTTTATCTCTTGATAGTTTGTTCAATAAGAATAATTAAATGCATCAATATTGCTAAAAGTTCCAAGTAAAAAAAGTATCAATACAGCATTTGTTTGTCTCTTGAGTTTTGCCATTGCCTAAAGTAAAAAAAAGTACATACTTTATAAATACAAAAAATTAAAATAAATCTAACAAAAAATAAATTGGTGGCAAAGTACAGAAACAAGGGGAAAGATTTTCTGGAAAACTTTACAGAAATGAAAGGTGTAAGTTTTTTTAAAAAAATCTTACTAGGATCTAGGCTGTACAATTTCATGTTGACACTGTTTTTTGATGAATTTTTTTGGCTAAAATTTATGTCTAACTATAGTGCTAGTAACACAGAAAGCCTCAGCAAGAGACCTCAAAACCCACTGGGAAACTTGAGCTCCTTTGTGAGTTCCTTTGATTGTGCTAATAATCCCTACAATGAAGAATGCAAGCTTGAATTTGTCTGGTTTTTAAATATAAACATGCAATATCTGCAGTCAAGGTAATGTATTTTTCATCAGAATGAATACTGTCACAGATGAGTATCTTTCATACACTGGAGGGAGAGTTACACGCAACTTTTTGCTCTGCTAAAAACCATTAGTATCTTGTCCACAATGCTACTTCCTAGAGTAGCTCCAGTAAGTGCAAGAGAAATCCTACAACACGGAAACTGTCCTGAGAGAAATTACTTTCTATTTACCTCCAGTCAGTGGTTGACTTCTCAGTCTTTCAGCTTTAGGGTATATTTCTTACAAATGTTTTTATCCTATTTTTTGTAAACATGGGTGTTCTCATTTTAAAAGGAAATGTCTAATCCTTTCTTGAATCCTGCTAAGCTTTTTGCTACAATGATATCCTACAGCAGTGAATGCCAATCCACCAGTCCTTATCTTCTTAACAATATCATTTTTAGAATGGCTGATCAGAACCTAATACAACATTTAAAACTGTGGTAAACAATTGATTCCAAATAGAGAATTACAATATTTTCAGATTTATTTTCTAAAATCCCATTCTCTAGGCTTATCCAACTTTATGAACTTTGCTGACTGCCATATTCTCCTTCAAAGGGATATCTGTTTAACCTTTCTACAAAGACACCTAGGCCTTTTTCCTGAGTGATTAGTTAATTACATGCCTGTAATCTCTATGAGCAGTTGAAATTATTTTAGTGTGCATTACTTTGCATTAGTCGGTATCACATTTCACCTTCCATTACGCTGACCACTAGCTAAGCTTTAAGCCCTGCGATCTTCTTCAGTCTTAATTTTCCTAAATAAACACATAATCTGAAAATTCATTACTTTTTCCCTATTTTTTTTGCCACAGTACAAGACACTTCGACCCACTGTAAGCAAATAATTGCATGAGTATCAAAGCAAGCTAAAGAGCAAGGAATTGGAAAGCAATTTGGTTGCTATGTTTCTAAGGTCATATTTGACTTTAAAAATATTGTATGCTAATCAGAGGACCTAATCCTTTCCCAAACCAATGTAGCGTTCATAAGTCTTCCTATACACAGAAATCCTCCTTTTGCATTTTACCTCTTAAAACATGAGATGTGTGTCCATATGAAATTCATATCTGTGAAATCTGCACGCTCACTTACATCTCAATTACTTTGCAGACTTTTCTTTATTGAGAGGCATTAAAACAATTAGAGAATTAGTAAGATATCTCCACACCAGGCAAGGATGATACAGCTGTCAGAAAGTCAGTCAAGACCACAACTTCACCACGTAAAGGTTTCTGAACTGTCCCCATTCAGTAACTCACAGTCAGGAAGAATGGGATTTGAAACAATACTGAAACGTAGGTGAAAGTTTCCAGTTGCTCGGTGAGCAGCTAAAGTATTTTTGTAATTCTATAAATGCACTTAAAATGCCTGTTCAAAAATCTCCCCGTAAGAAAGGTTTAATATTTGATGATAAGCATCATGTGAAAAACTAGACGCAATGCTCTTTTCACTATTAAGGGCAATGAGAAAAAAATGAGGCATTATATGCTTGAAAGAAAGTTATATTTTAAGAAAGCATCAGCCAATCTTTTATGTTTTTATGAGCCGTTCCCCAGTGTTAGCAGTAACACATAGTAAGGCCTTTGAGGAGGGCATTTCACTTAATAGAACAGCTTGGCATATCCCGTTTCATCTAAAGAAAATACTTAACTGTTTTATAGAACTAGATTGCATATCATCATAACCTCAACATTTTGAAAGTAGAATGTGTCATGGTAGATGATTCAATTACTTTCCTCTTCATTACAACTCCTTCTGTTATAATAGTCTTACCACAAGAAGCCACCAGATTTTCTGTATTGAACTACTTTCCCATCACTATTTTAGAGGTAGAGGCAACAGCCATGAGAAGCAAAGCTCCTGAATGTTTCTATAATAAGTTTTAAATGTATATGCATACCTACTGTATGTTAATATTAATGCTTCATACTCTTAGTAGTGTATATAGAGATGTAATAAGTGAAATGGCATTGGGATGCATTCTGTATTTTCACATCAGACTTCTGAAGAATGAAGAGTAATCAGCTTTTAAAGATTGTCCTTTTCTTTTAGTACTGCACCAGAGTAAGCACTGTACCTCAGAAGTATTATAAGAATTATAGTTTGGGAGCTTAGAAAATGACTTTAAAAATGTTTTGCATTGAAAGCATTCTATCTACAGCTGGAGTGTTTTGAAATGGGCTTCTAATTTAAAGAATCAGTCATATTGTCATGTTCCTGTGGACTTTTCCAGCTTGATTCAAGCTCACTGAATAATGACTCCCATTACTGTGTTACCTTGGAGTATCAGTTTACTATGCATGTCGTCTACATGTCAATGGCCGACTTTCCAAGACACGCATGAAGAACAAAGTTGAGACTAATCTTGAGTATGACTACAAAACTCCAAATGGGCATAAATCAAATTACTGCCATATCTTGCCCCACTGCTCATTTTCAGCTGTTCTTATAACTGTATCTGATAAACAGACAGAAAGCAGAACCAAAGGCAGCCAAACAGACAGCTGTTTCCCATCCCGCCACCCAGAGGTGTGAATCTATGTCCCAAGCTTCACCTGTGAGATACCGAAAAGCAGAAGTAGAAATCCTTCAGTGTTTTTTGTAGATTATCTCATTTTCATATTTTCTTTGAATTCTCTGCTACGAAAAGAGAACCATTTGTTGGTTCACACCAGTGTATCAATCTGCCTGTTGTTCATGATACTGTTTTTAACTTCCACTCAGTATATTCTCATTTTTAACTTTTCAACCAGCGGAAACTGTTGCACACACTGGTGGCAACCCTGATCTCATATGGTCACAGTAAACCCCTTATAGCAAGTCAGAGTAGTAACAGATTGCTTTACCACCTCAGCTGCTCACAGAGAAAAACTAGCCAAGTACAATTCTGAATGCATCTTCAGGCACAGACTCATGCAGAAACTCATTAGAACTTCTCCACTCATCATAAGAATTCCGATTAAGCTGGAAAACATAAAACGCTTCAGGCCAAACAAGCAAGTGTGTCATTGTATATAGATCTCTTTTATGTAATTCTTGTAAATCATCTTCCAGAAGATGGCTTTAAATGCTGAAGTGTAATTAGGATAATTACTGCTTTGCAAGTAGCAGGAAGTTGTATCCAGTAGGGACAAACGAGCCAGTTTGAAGAGATGGGGGAGGAATATGAAAGAAAACACATCATCCCAAACACTGGTGCTGAAAGGATTCAGAATTAATTTCAGACTATTTAAAGAGTTTGCTTCATCTTGGAAATATTTTATTTTGGTGACAATATTCCCTACAGGGCTAATAGATTCTTTTAAAAATATGCTTGAGAGTCCTGTTAGATATCTTAAAAATTGAAGCGTTCAGTACAGTGACGAAATAGGGAAAAAAGCTGCAAATTCAATGTGACCCTCTGACAAGAGCTGGGTTGAGGGAAATCACTGGAAACAGGACATTACCCCAAAATAGTTCTTTTGCTTCTTGTGTTAAAAAGATCGATTTACACTAAGTACCAGACATAGTATATAATATACTTAGATACCCTGACATGATATACACTGTGACTGCTGCATACCTTTCCGAGAAGTGCAAACTTCAGAAAGTTAAAAACAACACAAAACAAACAAACAAACAAACAAAACCCCGAAAAGGACACCCCCTAACTCCCATCCCTCCCTCCAACAGAGCATTGTGCTGAAAAGGCAAATATGGATATGAAAACACTTAGTACCCCCCACCCAGGACTCACTCAGCAACTTGCATCCTTTTTGAGGTTTGATCCTAAAAGATACATCAGCTGGGAGCATGTCCCCTACAGCTTTATAAATTATTTTGTTTAATTTGAAGATTAGTACAGAGTAATAAACAGGTGGTAGGAATATGGGGACTACGCCCCAGGGGAACATAAGCATGCTTGAACTCAGCTAGCCTGGGGGTTTTGAAAAGCTCAGATATATTCTGCAGCCCAATTTATGCACTAGGATATCAAAATCTTTCGAGATTCTTTAATAGCCGCATCAGTGCTAATTTTATGCTAATCTCTTACTGTGCACATCCATGATCATTAAGACTTCTGGAGATTGGATATTACATACAATAACTGATCATTTGTTAAATAGAGAGTTAATGGAAAATATCTGATAAATTTAAACATTAACTTTGTATTTGTTTCCTGTACAGCTGTACACAATAAGAAGTTATCTGGCTAGCATCAATGCGCTCTATTTTTTGCATGATTGCTTTTGCTAACTAATACGCCACAGAATAAATGCAGACCTTTTTAGAGAATACAAGGTTATTCAGATGAGTCATGTTTCTTTCCAATCCTATATTACAAGAACAAAGCTGCTACATAATCTGAAAGAATAAAATAATTTCCCGTCCTTGATTTACCTGAACCTCATTAAATCTCAGTTTAACTAGTTTCATTTTCTCAGATTAATCCCACCTCCTGAGATAATTTTTAAAGTTGTTGCCCATAACAAAGCTCTCCTGCTGATAAAACTGAAAAACCTGTTGTTTCTTGGCTGTGCTGATCAACTTTACTCTTCCTACCAAAGTTAAATATCCCAAAGCAATCAAAACTGCATGGAATAAAAATCCGGATGTGCAGAATTTGTTCTTTAATTTGAGTAAATGCAGTGTTCAAAGGTTACATACTCATGCGTTAGTAGGAGTTAGTTTTATAAAAGTAGCCTTTAAGTTTCCATAATACCAATATGTATCTGCCTTTCTTGGAAATTAAAATACAGCTCTGCTTTCACAGAAAGAAAAATAATTTTGTCTAAATTCAGTTCTGCTTAGAAATCTGTGCTCTGAAAGTAAATAAAATAATTACATTGAAAAATACTGTTTCGCGACTTCTGTAATTCCGTTCATACACTGGAGGCCCGAGGGACCACTTTCATTTAGTTTTATCCCTCACGGTTCAAGGCACAGGGCTCTCCTTTCACTGTTGACTGCTCAACCAATTCTGCCCCTGCACCAATTCCAACAGTATTTATGAATGTTATTTTGCTGAAAGTCTTAATGTAGGATATATTGCAGTGAATCTCTGTACAAAGATGAGGGCACGAATTAGTACAAGTTTCCAACCACCGCCAAGTTTTACTTCTGTGGTTACACGTAAGAGTTGGTCTGGAGAGGCAGGATCTTGACACCACCCAGAGTCCCCCCCCAGATGCCAGCCTGGGCACCTGTCACACTCACACCGCAGAGCATCGGGATAGGCGGGACATCACCTGGTCTCCCTGCGGATTACAAGCAGCTCTGAAAGTGTTATGTCACCTTGTAAGGGAGCTCCTCACTGGTCATGTCTCACCCACTGCAAGCCTACTTCTGCTGGCTAGAGCAGCTTTGATTAAGTAACTGCCACAAGACTACAGGGGAGGGCGTCCCCACCCCGTCCCGGCCTTGCACAGACATGCAGTAGGACAGTCAGCAGTGCCCTAGCATGTGAAAAATCACTTTAAAAATTGTGTAGATTGAGATATCTTGGAGAGCTCAGAAGAATAAAGGTTGCTATCAACATGTTTGAGATGATTACTCATGATTTTTGAAGCTTGATTACATGACTACAGTATCTCCCGTTTCTTACTATTTATCTATTTATTAAATTTCTCAGTACTACTTAGGGGCAAAGGCAAAAAAAAAAAAAAAAAGAAAATGCATTTTAGTATTTTCAGCTTCCTCCCCCTTCCTCATAGTTCAACCTCTTTATAATCTACTAAGTTCATGGGTGTTAATAGAAAAAGCAAGGTGCTAAGAAAACCTGTAAGGATAATTGTCTGCCACAGGTTTATAAGTGACACCTGATGACAGTTTGTCTAGGTATTTACTGCACTATTTACTCATCTGTTAAACAAAAGGGATTATTTCCTCTCGTAAGTCTTGCATTTTGATAAAATACTACCTCAGCAATATATTATTCTCTTCTAAAAGAACATACTCATTAAAATAATGCATGCAGCTCTGGATTTCATATGTTGCTGTAAACTATATAGGGACACATAAATTGTTTTTCAATTAACATTTTTATCCAGATTATTTTCTATTCACCTACTCAAGTTTCAGTGAATTACATTAATGTATTATGTAGCTCTCTATGCTATAAAAGGACAAAGTTTTCTTGGGATCCCTCGTGGTCTTAATGTACAGCCAAAAGTCTATGCACATTTAATTTTCTGTTCATAAAACAGTCCCAGAAAGTGGAAGACCCCGTTCAGATCTGGCAAAATTTTTAATGCATAATCTCTGATTTATAATGTAAACCATTGCAAATCAAACTTGATTAGCAGTAAAAGAGACAAGACAGATGCTGACCATCATTTTCAATATATTAGCGATCTGCAACGAAGTCACGAGGTTTAAAGAAATTAGAATATAATCAAAAGACTGAAGGAAAATTTGTTTTCCGTCATGTTTTTGCACCCATTAGTATCAGTGCTGTTAATATTATAACTGCTATTTCTGTATTTAGCTGTATACTGAAATGGGGATTTGACCCTGCATCCTTTAAACACCCAAAATCCACTGATGTGAGTTTGAGATACTCAAGCAAGATTACTTTATCTGCTTGGAGTGTTGTGAGGAAAAAGGAATACAACACTGTTCAATGTGTTTACATACATGTTTTTCAAGCTCATCCTATTTCTGATACCTACATAAACTGTGTGCAAAAAAAAAAAAAAGAGACACTCTTTCTTAAACAGATGCCACCACCACCCCCGGCCCTCAACATAAATTGATAGTTTCCATGGAAAAGTCTGGCTGGAGTTCAGTAGAACACGCTATACTTCAGCTACCATTTCAGTGGGGAACATATAATACTTATCTTAATTTACATTAATATGCCCAGGCAATTTTTTCCTAATCTTTTTAGAGTCAAGTAAGAAAGCTATGTTAATGCAATGATAAAGCTGCACATTTTAAACATCAAAAGCTCGGGAGGGTAAACACCACTACTAACGTTAGCTTTCCATATTGCTACTGTATTATGTTCCCTACTGTCCATTTTTGCCATTACTAGTTTAGTTTATTACCATTTATATAATAAAAATAAAACAAAGTCTAAACATGGCACAGAACAGAGCAGAACCTCTGTAGAAATCCAGGTTTACAGATCCAGACAGTAATTTTAATGGTGAAAACTTGAAGTATTGTTCCATGTAGAAAAATACTTGTTTGAGAACAGCCACATATGGTTCCACACCCAGTGTTCCTCAAAAACATTCAGATGTAACCAGCTAACAAGGTGATCTCTCCCTGCCCCTAACTGCTCCCCAACCTCCTTCCCCCATCCACGAATTGCTAGGTCTCAAAATGAAACTAAACCAGGGAAGTCAATTTAATTTCTTCCAGTCTCATCAGCATGAGATTTTTCAGACCCACAGGGCCCTCGGTTGCTCTGAGCTGCTGCTTCATCCCCAAATGACACAATTAAAAGCCCATTGTCTTCAGTGTCACTAAAGGCATGAACTGAGAAGAAAGGGCTTTACAGGTGATCCTGGAAAGGCAAAGCAGCCACCAGCAGCTACTCCAAGAGACACAGAGGAGAGACAGGCATTACTCTATTTCATCATGCCCAGAATCATCTGGTGTAAGGACAGCTATACGTAACAGTCTCCCTCTGCCCACCCCTCCAAAGCAGAGTGAAAAGTACATCTCTAGGAAGGGAAACTTGTTGAACGGAAATCTGCTATTTGCACACATTCCTTCACTGCTGTAAAACGTCCTTTTTACACTACATCGGCATAACAGCGTACTGACTGATACCACTAACCCAAGTTTCAAACTTGTCAACCATATACTGGGCTGTATCAAAAGCAACGTGGCCAGCAGGGCGAGGGAGGCGATTCTGCCACTCTGCTCTGCTCTGGGGAGACTCCACCTGGAGTGCTGTGTCCAGCTCTGGAGCCACCAACATACGAAAGACACAGACCTGTTGGAGTGAGTCCAGAGGAGGGCCACGAAGACAATCAGAGGGCTGAAGCACCTCTCCTATGAGGACAGGCTGAGAGTTGGGGTTGTTCAACCTGGAGAAGAGTCCAGGGAGACCTTATAGAGGCCTTCCAGTACGTAAAGGGGGCCTACAGGAGAGCTGGGGAGGGACTTTTTACAAGGGCATGTAGGATGGGAGGAGGGGGAATGGCTTTAAACTGGAAGAGGGTAAATTTAGATTAGATACTAGGAAGAAATTTTTCACTCTGAGGGTGGTGAGGCACTGGAACAGGTTGCCCAGAGAAGTTGTGGAAGCTCCATCCCTGGAGGTGTTCAAGGCCGGGTTGGATGGGGCTTTGAGCAGCGTGGGCTAGTGGGAGGTGTCCCTGCCCATGGCAGGGGGGTTGGAACTAGGTGACCTTTAAGGTCCCTTCCAACCCAAACCATTCTATGATTCTATGATTTATAGTGTCATGTGAGCCAACTACCAGAACTGCCATCAGTTAACGTCATCCTTTTAAACTCTAAAGGCCAGCAGTGACTGGCATGCTTGCAAGGACAGTGCTTTTCTCCGTTTTTAAATAAACGTGTCAGTCTTTCTAAGCATTCACAGTCCTAGGCCAATAACATTTTTTGTTGGTTGTGTACTCTTTGCTCAGTTGGTTACAGCCAGCTGATAAACGGGTAAGGAGAAAGAGCCCAGTGTGAGCCTTCTTGACTATTACTCTTTGTTGGAACTAAGGTTCACCTCTTTTCCTGCAGAATAGGCCTATGTAGGGAGAAAAACAAATGCCGATTCCTTTGAAAAAAACATTTTTCTTTCATCTCCCTGAGATCAGGCAATTTCCAGATGAATGTTTCTTCACTGCTTGAATTTCTAATGGATTTCAGCCGAGCATTCTATAAGCTCTATTGCTTTTAATAGGTCATACATAATATTTAGTATGAAGGCTGCATACACATAGAGACATTATGCTACTAAGGTATACTACAGCTCTACCTTCAAATGTTTTGGTATAATCAAGTACTTCATCATTCTCCAAGCTCCTCAGTGGCATGCTCCCACCGCTCCTTGGGTTTTTTTCTCCTCCCTTTGATGACATCTGTTCCTTCCTCACAGGTACCCTTTCTGAATTATATGCTGTTTGTCTGAAGTGTTCACTCAGTCCTAAAATCCCATTCTTGTTTTATTTAGACAGTCTTCAGAATTATTTTCTTCAGGAGCTGGAGGCCATTATCCAGTGAGCCTGTCTTTACAGTTGCCCTTTGTGTTTTAAGCATCCAGAACAAAATAGCCAAGTGTACAGAAAATTGAGTTACAAAGTTTTGAACTTGTCCTGCGACAAATCTTTTCTAGGGTGAGGGATGCTCACTCATATCTGGAAAAGATTAACCCTTAAGAATGCAAGAATCCAAAACAATTAGCACATGTTAAGCTAGGCCACATACTACATTGCATTTTAACAAGCAGAGAACTAGAAGTTTTAGATAAAGGTAATGAGATCTGCACCACAATTCTGGAAAGCTTTTGTAATATCTAAGGATCTTTTCTTGCCAAAATATACACAAATGGGAAACCTTACTGAAATAAATAGTTACCTAGAGGCACTGATATTTAAAGGTTCAGGCCATAATGAATTGAACATAACAGCCTCAATGCGATTTTATTTAAATGTTGTAGCAATGCAGAAGTCTTTTTGTTAGCTTCAGTTTTACCTAGTTTCTTCTTGCAGGCAGATTTTCAATCTCATGGCTTAAAATTTCTAATACATAAGCAACAAAATTATTTTTAAGTACAGACCAAATCAACTTTGACAAAAATCTCCTTATAACTGACCACTGGTAAGTACATTTCAAATCTTCAGTGTATTTTGCTCTCTTCTGTAAATAAATCAGAGGATACATTTCTATTTGAAGACAAATAAATCCACCTTGAAAAGTGCAACATAAGAACATACCTTTGAGTAAAACAATCTACAGCAATAACAGAAACTTTTCAAAAGAGGGCTTGAAAATAATAATAAAATTAACAGCCAAGTAAAATGACAGACCCCATGGGCAAAGAGGAAAGCACAGAAGACTTTTAAAGGTTGATGGAAGACAATTGAACTGCTAAGGCAGGTAGGAATAAAAGAAGCAAGAATATTTGGATTTAATTTAAAGGAAACCCATAGTAAACTAGAAATCTGATTTGCTGCATTCTCCCAACAATCCTAACTACTGCTCCTAGTTGACTTCACCAATGCAAGATGAGCCTTTGCGCTGAAGCGGCGAGCGGTGATGCTGAGCCTGCCCTTAGCGCACTTGGAAAGCGACTCGGGAACAACGCTAAGCAAATCAGTAACTCCATACATCACATTTATGATCACAAAGCATTAGCTTAATTCCAGCTGAACAACGGCCTCTTCACTTACAGCGCTTTGCCAAAAGTTTCACTTTCTAACACCGAAGAAATTACTAGGTTGCTTTTATTTGAAGAAAGCATTCACGTAACAGGTCAACAGCAGTCAGGTCTGAAGAGCAGTCAGCTGCTGCAGTGTCTAGCCTTCAATCAACACAGGCGGGACAGGGCCAATCTGGTACGAAAATCTGAGTTTGCATACAATGGGGCAAAAAAAACCCAAAACAAAACCAACAAAAACCACATGAAATATTTCTTTTCAGTCAGAACGTAAAGATGACAAATGAAACAGAAGAATGTGTAACTTATCTGAGATTTGAGCTGAGACGCCAATAAAAGGAGAGACTGAAATTTTCAATTTTCAGCAATCTCATAGGTATTCAAAATTAAGCTATGCTGAAATAGTCAAAGTTTGCCAGAAAGAGATGTCACAGCCCTCGAATAAAGTTTATTGAGGATGGAAAACATTTCAACACTCAAAATTCAATAAGGAATCCCAAACTCTGCAGAAAAAGATACTTTTACATGGGTATCAATACTGAGAAGTACCTACCGAGCACCTTGTTTCAGATAATGCCTCTTTAGTGCATACTTTGCCTAGTACTTTTATTCTTCTGAAAACAGTGCTCCATATTTATAAGGTAGTATTTGCTTTATTTTTCCAGTTTCAACATCAAGGATGGCAGGTCAACGGACGAACCTTTTTATATATTGAATACTATGCCTACTGGAAATGGTAGCGTATTATTTTGAATACTATATATAGAAAACTGCTTTGTCAGTCACAGCAATTGAACAAAAGCTCTTTAAATTTCAACTACTTCATTAAAATAATGGGTGGAAGTGACTAATTAGTCCTAAAAAACACTTCAGGAAAAAAACCCTCCTCTGGGTTTCAGATATTAGAGTGACTAATCTGGTCATCACTCTGGAAAAGCAATGTCTGGAATCGACAGCCAGACAATATTTTATCTAATGTACTACATTAGGACAAATGGACAATGGTCTCAAGGAGAAAAAGAAAGCATAGTCCAAACAAATTCATAATACGAGAAGTTATTGCAAGTGACAAGGAAATAGATGTGGTCTTTAGACATGACAAGAGAGGAGAACGAGCCCGAACACGCATGTACCGTTCAGGCAGGTACTGCTGGAAGAGGCTGCCCACCCCCTTTTCAGAGCACTGCTGCCCCACAGATGGCTGCAGAGACCACCGACCACAGTCAGCAGCAGGGAAAATTTTAACTGAACTGCTGTAGCTCATTCAGGAGCCGAGAGAGCAAAACTACTGTCAGCAAATAAAGCTGAACAGAATTAAGGAACTGCTAAAACAAACAAAAGGAAATCAATTTTTTTTCCCCCCAACAAAATAAATTTTAAAAAAATAGTGGCATGTTCCCTGTGCATAAACAGTGGTTTACAGTCTTGCTAACCGCTCTGAGTAGAGGAAAAGAATCTGCAATGACTTGAAATAGGACAAAGAGGGGAAAAGGGAAATTCAATGAGGTTCCCTTGAGGCTGAATAAAAACATTCTGGGATATCACAGCTTAAAAAAAACCCAACCCAAAACCCAGAAGAGAAATATTTTTGTATTGTCAAAGTTCATGTTTAAAATCCCTGTAGAGGATCCAAACAGTAACATTTCAAAAACTTTATTATTATTTAGAATTCTATTATTTTAGTTCGCAAGGCTCGACAGCAGTAATTCATTCAGTACAGTTCCCATCTCATTAACACTCCTCAGTATGGCACACTCTCCATGTCACACAATAAAAGAGAAACGGTGCCACCTCTCAGTGCCTTAATTATCACTGCAGCCACCTCTAACCCAGACAGCAGACCTCACACGCTAAACCTACATTGAATTAGGTCACAAACTGGACTCCAGGACACTTTCCACTGCAATTCACAATAGCTAAATATGATCAAAAGTTTCTGAAGATGTTAAATGTAATCACTGTTTTTGAGTCTAATCTGCTTAAAACAAAAGATGGAGAACTGCCAAAGGCTGCTTAAAAGGAAAAGAAAACAATTAAAAAAACAACCTAGCACAGCTTAGTTCATTTTTACCTTACCCCACAGCTGCCAAGTAAATTTAATAAGTCTTTGTTTTATGAAGAATCCTAAAAACAGTCCAAAAGCAATTTTATATAGCCAAAAGGCACTAAATAAATATACCTTCACTATAACACACAGCTACTTTTTTGGTGCCATAAGAGTGGCTCCAATTTTACATTTTTTTTTTTTTTGGTGTGTGCATTAACATGCAACATGTCCCCAAATTGGAAGAGCTCTGACAAAATTACCAAGTCTTTATTAATATCCAAAATGTTTCCCAGTCGCCCCCCTTTCATACATATCTGTGCGATGATGCCAAGCTTACACACAACACTGACTTCTCTTCTGCTCCAAAAATTCTCTTTCTTCTTTTTCTTCAGCTCTATTTCTGATTTTCTCCAGGCTGAACTCCTAACTACAACTCCCTCTTCTTTCCCTAAAAAAGCAATGCCTGGTTTGCCAACCTACAGGCCCAGTTCATCCACAACATCTGCTTTCTCTACTATTATGCGTTGCTGTGGGCATTCCTGGCAGGAAAGAACTGACCAGCTTGACATCTTTTTCTGTAAGTGTTTTTGCCCTTCAGCTCTGACATCTTCCTAGCTAAAATATTCTCATTCTCTGCCCTGGCAGGATGCTATCCTTATAATCTTAGACTTGTTTATGCTATTTTTGTCTTTTTTTCTTTTGAAAACTTTCTCTTTTTTAACCTGTTCTCCCTCTTTTATCTGCACATTTAACAATTTATTCAGAGAATACATGCAAAATATAAGCTGGTTTTCCTTACGGCATCCTTTGTTGCTTTTCACCTCTTCCCTATCAACAAGGCATAAGTTTTTCATCACTCTTCATACTTTATCACCCATTTTCTCCAGTAACTCTTTCTCCACCATCGCATTGCCATCTTCATACCATTTTCCCCAATACGTGACATCTGTCCTGCTCTTTTGTCTTCTCTTCCTGGAAGCATAACACAATTCCTAGCAAAAAGCTTAGTAGCAGTTAACATTCCAGCCTCCTGGTTCAGCCTTAGACCTGGCTTAAAAGCACTGATCATACACCGGTCAATACCTTCCCTCCCTTGGCCCTGTTTTTCCTCATTCTCTCTCTACCTTTCTAATTCTCTTTCAGTACGTTGTTCACAAGAGCCTTACAGTCCAACCTTCGGATCTATCTTTCTTTCTTCTTCCATATCTTATCGCTGAATAGTTACCTCTGCACTTGGGGGTGAGGTTACCGTACCTGCCCCAATGAGCCACGAATAATCTACCCTTCTCCAGATCCTTTCAATCAACCAGAGGGAAAAATCTATCCTCTTCTTGACTCAAATGACAAAATCTAACCATTATTAGCAACCAAAAACTTTTGCTAAACCAAGTCACGTATAAGTTCAATGCAACATCTAGTACATGCTGTTTCTCATCCACTAATCTAAAAATTTGGGCTTGGACTTCCATTTTGCATCATTTCTCTTCCTGGTGGATTTATGCCCTCTCTGAACCAATTCATTAATAACTCGGCAGCAAAAATAATTTTGCTTGCTTTTGCTTTGGTCATGCTACTCTAGTCTCTGCATTCACTACCTAGTTTTCCTTTCTCGGTTGCATCCAATTCCACACGAATGCACACTTTGGAGAAATGGGTACTGTTTGCAGAAGTTTGAGGCACTTCTGCAAGAATATAAAATGTGGAAATAATCTAAAGCTATCTGAGGCAATATCAGCTAGTTTATTTAATTACAGAATGTGCACATGTAATTCTGGTTAATGTTAACAGGAATTTAACATGCATAAGAGCCCACTGTCTGTTCAACTGTCATATGCTGTGGGAAAAGTCTCCTCCTCCTCACAAAATTCAATTGAGGAAGGCCTTACAGTATCCAAAAAGGTATGTGCCAGACCTACTTCAGAATACTCAGAGAATTCCTCTGAATTACCAGTCTCTTCCATTTCACTGCAAATTATTGCCATTCTCTAACATTTCTAATACAAAAAAAAGGTGTCATTAAAAGCAATAATGCAAGTAATGAAGAGTTCATGTTTAGAAGTATCTGGAGCTACACACATTTTACCTTTTTTAAATTTAACACAAACACAGTCAAAAACAAAAGAAAAGAATGCCTTGGGGTTCCACCTCTAAAACTTAAAATCAGGTAGTATGACAGCATCACTCTCATGCTATACTAAGGTACAGCCACGGTGTAGTTACTCAACAGCTTAAATGCAAGTTTATTTTATTTATTAGTAAATAACAGGTAATAAAAATACCAAGAAAAATTATACAGACAATTGTACTTCCTACTTACATGCAAATAAAATCATTCCAATAGTATCTGTTTATCTCTGGTCGTTATAAAGTACCTCTCACTGTTATGTCTTAGCTTCAGACAGCAATTAAGTCTTCTTCAGTGTGCAACTAAGCCAGCCCTAATTAAAGTCAATGGGAGCTTTTCCACATACTTAATGGCTGTTGGTTGAGGCCCAAAAGTAATTGGGTGAAGAGCATAGTACATCACTTAACGATAAATTGACTCTGCCTTTGCAAGAAATATTGGAAATGCATTGCAAGCTTCTCATTCCACAACCATTTGCTGAAGGCAGATGCCCAAGTGACTGCTCAAGCCTTGGGACAGTGAAATGCTTATGCACAAAGGACATAATCCTACTTGTGCTGAGGGTGACACCAAAACTCTAAAAGAGCAAACCACAGGGCCTAATGTCTATCTACCAGGTACCGCATGTAGCATACAGAGAACACTGGAAAATGTCACCTTTATCATGCATTACTACACCTTAAATGCACAAATTTTCCCACCATAGCAGATCTCAAAAATCTCTAAAGATTCTGCCTACCACAACACCCAGTCATTCACATAAGCAGTTTTTAGGATCCAGCTTGTCTTAAAATGTGAGTTACAGCTGCCCTCAACTTTTTCCCTTAGGTCAAATCCAACGGAGAGGCCAGTATCTCACCTGAATATAGGTCAAACAAAAATGAAAGAACAAACTAGCTTTGAAAACAAAATTTCAGTTTCAATTTTCTTCTCTTAAAATAAAATAATTCAGCTACCAAACTTTTCCTTTTATAAGCAGAATTGCTGGGCCAAAGCTTTCCCGGAAGCGAAGGACAGGCGAGGGAGCATTTCTCCAGCACGCCCCCCCCATTGGATGCAAGACTCGGTGTACAAGACACCACAGGCTGGCAGGAATATTAGTAACTCCAGTGATTCACGATGGGCATATCAGCAACTAACAGCTATTTCAGGAGATAAAATGGGGGGAATATTGACATAGAGACACAGAGACCCACGAGATACTGCTAAAAGGCACAAGGCAAGAAAGCAGAAAAGTGGCAAGCTACTGTCTGCCCAAGCAAGCTGTCAAAGCTGACTGCACCAACTGCATCACTGTATTGCAAACAGCAACACGGAGTCAGTTGAAATGGTTTTGTATGTAGATTGGCTGTGAATTTTAATTGATTGACAGGTGCTCAGATAGACTTAAGACATTAATATCCTTTTTTCTCTTAATGAAAGACTGAGAGGAAGAGACAAGTTATGTTTCTTACGCCTCCAAGTTTTTTTGAATTATCCTCTAAATATTACAGTAAAAAAAAAAAAAAAAGATTTCATTCACATGAACATTTCCCATATAAACCTGATCACTTCCATGTCTTCTCAACAATGGCTGATTTTTCCATCTTTGCCCCTGGGATGATCTGCTTCAATTTCTCAGCCACATCTGTTCTATCATAAGAGTTCCTGGCTGCTACCGACATGTTTTGCAATTGCTACATCTAAGGCCAAGAGAACATTAAATAGTTTATACAGTCATTCCACTCAGATCTTCCCAGATTTTAGGACTTTCACGTTCTCATGACTTTTTTTGATTTAAGAGAGGTACTACTGCTCCTCATCTTACAACAGTTTAAAGCCAGAAAGACCACTGGCTATTTAAGGCTGACCTTCAATTAATTTAATCATGAGTCTAATAACCAAAATAGCTGCTTTCTGATTAAACTAAGTCTTATTTTGAGTAACACAATGGCTCTTCTGCTGTGACCTACAAGGCTGTGAAAAAGTCATCCTTAGGTAGTCTACAAAGCCTAGGATTTCCTTTTTAATTATTACATCCTTTCAGTATTTTCAAGTACAACTTTAAGTAAAGGGTCATCCCTAAGAATTAAAAAGTATTGACAGTAGCCTACTCACTGTAAAAGTTTGGGAACTTTCTCAAGCATATGCTTCCAAATCAACATCATCACAACCTACAAAATTCACTGCATCTGTCAATATCCTGTTTCAATAGTTAATCATATCCACTACTTTCAGAAAACCACAAAAAGTCCTCCTTCAGATGTGAACTTTCTTTGTCCTTTTTCATTGAATTAAGGTGCCCTTTCTGTGTATTGTTTTCCTGCCTACAACAAATTTAGACATCTTAATCAAGGTATCTCCTAAGAAACTTTTGATAAAATGCACTGGTGCAGCTCATCAGATCTCTCACTGCAGTTATTTTCTCCTCTCCTCAAAGAGGTCTATGGTTCCTCACTGCACCGTTTAGCATTTTACAACATTAATTTTTGAAAAACAAAAAAAGGATATACATACAATAACTATACAGTACAGAACACCCATTAAAAATTACCTCAACCGATGACAGTTGGGGGGGGCAGTTTGTGGGGTTTGGGCAGGATTTTTGGTGGTGTGTTTTGTTTTTGTTTAAAAAAAACCCACATCAAACAATAGAAGTTAGTGGTTACTCCATACTCAACCCATAAAACGTAGCCACCCGGCCAAGCACTGTAAAGGCACAAGTGAGGGAACAGCTGAAGTTCGCACTGGGAGACGGGAACTTCAAATGTCATTTCTCACAGGGAAAAAAAAGTACACAAAGCTGTGCCAAACTGTAAGGCACTGTTGAGGTGACTGGGGAAGTTCAGTGCTCTTTGACAGTGGCCCCAGAACTGGAGCCGGTTAACACTGAAAGAGGTTTGGTCACAAGTCTGTGGAGAGAAGAACCTCCTGGCTGGCCACAAGAGCCCCCTGCATGACCAGTCAGCCAGAGGCGCCCTCTGGGTCTCAGTGGTCCAGCGAGTCTTTCGTTCTTAAGTAACAGCCAAATAATTAAGAACAGTTAACGTGTCTCTAAAGGTTATGCTGGGCACTCTCCAAATGTCTGTCCCCTAGGGCAGACTACAAACATTTGTAGCTTGCAGCAAGTTAACTGACTATTAATTCAGTTAAAAATAGCACTAAAAACAGAAAGAGAAATCCCATTAAGTGCAGACACCACGCATCTGCTACTGAATCTCTGCACAGCCCCAGTCTCTCTGCAGCTAGGTCACGAGGCTGGTACATATGTCCCCCTTCCTCCTAAGCAGTACTTATTTACAGTACCATATAAAATAATTTAATAACATTTTTTAAAGATACAGCAGAAGACACTGTGAAATGTATGCCACCTCTTTCTAACCTAAGCATACCCAGGGTAGAGTTTTTGACCCAGAGTATTGTCCCAGTCACTTCCCCATGCAAATCTTGCACCAAATCTAGCCAGGACTGTAAAACACATCAGCACATAGTTACATCTCAACCCTGGCTACACGCGGGTCTGTCATTCTAGCACCTAAGTCCTAGGCTTGGTTTTGCCACTTAAAATTGAGTCCATGCCACTTGCTAAAAAGGGCATGTACCACGCTCAGAGATTGAAAGGCACCACATAAAATAATGCAACGTTATGCGGACAGTTTGAAAAAAATTATCATCTTTGTCTGTTGGCTCTGAATGAGTGTTATTCATGTGACATTTTGGACAAGATCATTGGGATAACTTTAGTTTAATGACTAATTAGCAAACTTCTGCAGAAATAACATGGCAATGTATTAGACAAAGTGTCACATCACAAGCACGCTGGGTTTCTCCTGACGCTCCCCTTGCATTCACTGTCTCTTTTTGGGCTGGCAGAGCAGGCAGGTTGCTTATGCTACAAAAACTCATTATGTTTAGAAACAACAAACAAAATATCAGAGTAATAAATATTTACACCAGAAAACATAAAACATGGAAAGCATATTCTGTGGAATAATAAATCCTCGTGGACCCAGAAGTCATTTCAGCTGTGCTAAACAGCTCCAGCTTCGTATCTGGTTCCCCCAGCAGCATAAGCCTGAACTGGTCAAGGTGTGTCCTTTCTCCGAGTGGCCCTCCTGACAGACTTTCTCTCACAGTTCAATGGATCAACTTAAGAATGAGGACAAGACAGTTATCATTGTTTCATCTGAAACATCTCTTTTGCTCTAAAAGCAGCAAGTGATTTAATTGCTTTGGCACCCATAGAGAAACAAGGGCGCCCACATCCTGCATACAGGTAATACTCTCTTTAAAGTTTAAGCTGGAATCAAGTCGCTTTATTGCTAATGAAAGTTGTTTGCTATATGTAGTTACGTCCATGACTATTTTCTGTTTATTGGAAGTAAGCAATAAAACTGGCCTTTGGAAGAGTCTTACTGAGTATTTCATCAGTTCGTGTATCTGTTTGAGGAGAGAAGAAATTAGCACTTTTACCATTACCAATCCTAAGTTTTGCCAGGACTTGAGGACTAGCAATACAGCTACCTGGAAAAACAGCAGTTTCTCCCATTCTGGGGTCAAGATACTAGCTGGATGGTTCAGACATAGGGTAACAGTGAATTGTAGTGGTTTTTTTTTTTTTGGTTGTTTTTTTTTTTTTTTTTTTTTTAAATAAGCTTGGGTTAATAATACTGCTAGATACTCTCCCTCTCCATTTCTGAGTACCTGCATACCAGTTGTTTGAGAAAACTGGTGACAAGGTAACACCATCAACCCCCTCCCCCCCTCCCCCAAATAAATAATTCACACACACAAACCTCTCAACTACCTGGGAAGCACCCTCTGTAGCTCAAATGGTTCGCATGTGCTTTGTTAGATATCATGTTTATCATTTACTTAGTACACAATGCCACAGCCTGAGGAAGAAAAGTTTAAAATTAATGTCAATAGACAAAGGATCATACTCAGAGCCATCTACCCAACCTTGTTGTTCTCCCTGAGGCAAGAGCCTACATGAATTCATTCAGGGCTATTCTATTATATATTCAGGGAAGTGTCTATCAAACGTAGAATGAAAAGGAGTTACTCCCTACACGAGGTCTGAAGGATCATGTCTAATAACTAGAGGTTTAATTTCAAGATTTCAGAAATTCTCATTTAAAAGTACCTGAAGCAAAGTCTAAACAGGGAACGATAAAAGAAGTAATTGGTGTACCAGTTTGGGTACTATGTCCTATTTCTGATAGGAAGCACAACACATCTTGTATTAAAGATTAGGACAACAAGCGCAGGCCACCCCAGTAACAAAGCAGCACTATAGCTGGCAGAGATAGTGTTAGCATTAGCTCTGAATTGCCCAATTGCTGTCAGCCACTTCCACAGCAAGTCTTTTCAATGTATTCCCTAATTTCCTTGACATTAAAGGGAAGCTTTAGAGGAAGAGGTTGAGAAGTTATTGGTTTAAGAGACTAAAATGACCGTCCTCTTTCAATTTCTCTTTTTAGCTGCCTTCCTTCACTTTACAGGTTTCAGTGTAGAATTCTTCCTATTTGTCTTTAAAAAGTGTATCTCCTCCCATTATCACCTTATCTTCTCTTCCTTAAGGAAAAGAATAAAAATTTTACAATTATGTCTCCTTTGCTCCCCTATACCTCATTTCTCCCCTTAAAACAATCCTTCTTGTTTTCTACTTTCTTTCCCCTTATTTCCCCATCATATCAAATTTATTCAGGTCTACCAAGTATTCAGGCAACTTGTATCAGATATTTCAGTATCGGTGTAGCAGGGGAGCTCAAGGGGAGAATTCCCATTCATTTGTAAAATTGCTATATGCAGCAATAAGAAAGAGCTGTACTAGACTTTTTCCACTTGTTACACTGTAAGAAAACAGCTGCGATAGAGAATAGCAAGACAGACCCCAATTATGCAGAGGCTTTAAGTCATTTAGAACCTCGGTTCGGTTAAAGCAGGTCAGAAATGGATGACAAAGAATCTGGGAACCAGCTACAGGTGCCTGTATCTACCCTTACCCTTTCATCACAAATCCAGCCCCAGCAATTCACCAGTTCTTTTGGTTTTAAGCAAGATCTGTCCTTTCTGGTCTACTGCCTAATAACAGAACTTCTCTACAAAGACTTTTTTTTTTTTTTTTAAAAAGTGGCATATCAACGTATTGCAGCAACCCCTCTCAAGCACATATTTATATATTTGAGCGACTCCTCCAACATTACACTGGCATATTTAAAAACATGCAAGAGTAGTTTGATCAACAGTAGAACAAAAGCCATAATGCTTCAGTAGTTTTATTTGTTTCTCCATTGCACATCAGAAATCAGCAAGATACTATGTTTTTCTTCATTTTTAATTCATTCTGATTTGTTAAACATTTTCAGCATGATGCACCTGAAACATGATCAGTAAGGGGAGTTCTGTAAGCAAAACATCCACCGCAGAATACATGCCTTTTTCTGATCTAAAAATACGGCATTCCCAATCTGCATGACTTTTTATAGGCAACCACACATGTACTGTGATATTCTGAATACAGCACATCTTCCTTCCCTATGATAAAGAGTTGCATATTTTCATTTTGATTGCCTGGAATGAGAATGGAAATGTGTAAGGAATTAATGGGTTTATTCAGTCACAGTCATAAGTTCGGACCCTTTCAAAGGCTTGTTCTGCTTGTGCAGTCATGCTGTTAAATTATCTTTCATTATTAATATAGCTCCTATTAGTAGCTCTGCTTAGTAAAATATTTCTTTTAATTTGCACCTAATGTGAAAAATTGACAAATGTTTTGACAATACTAACCAGTTCGTTTTGTCCCTTGAATGTAACAATTTGCTTCCGCAACAGTAGCCCAAAGATCGTGCATGCGATGACTGACAGTGGGAGCATAAGGACAACTGACAGGGGAGAGGCATAAGTTAAAGCTGCCCCTTGATTAAAAAAAAACAAAAAAATTCCATTCCAATGATTTAAGATACTATGTTTTAATCTGTGCCGTTGTTTTTTAGCTCAACTTTAATTTCAATCAATAAACAAACACGCAAGTTAAAATTCCATCAGACTGCATTCAATACAATGCACTGACAGGACCAAAGGCAAGTATAAAAAGGAAAAAAATCTCTAGAAGTCACAGAAGAAAACATAACAGAGAACTCCAGCAATTTTTAAAACACTAAGACTGGATCACCATCAGGTCCAAATTCAGTACCGCCTTTGGGTATGGGCTTTTTTCCCCCCTAGAAACTATTTTTCTCACTTTCTAGCACCCTCGAGATTCAGTGTGAAAAATGACCCAATCGAAGTCACTTTTGCCATTCTCCTTAAAGGTAAGATCTCAGCTCTGATTTTTATATTCTATAGCATAGAATTTATTTAGCAAACACAATCAAAGTGATTTATGGCATATGAAGTGTTTTTTTAATGAAGACCTAAAGTTTCCCAAAATTCACATTTGCTAAACATTTCCCTAGAATAGGACACATTTGGTCATAAATTTCTGACAATATCTGGATGTTTCCAAGTTAATGTGAGAACAAGGAGGAAACACAAACATTGAGACTTGCCAGTGCCTCTCACCTTCCTTCTTAAGTGGATGGGTAAATTCCTTAAAATGGCAGCATTATGCTCCTGCATGCAAGCTTCTTTCTTCCCCCTGGGTTTTCTGGGCTTCATAGGATTGTTGTAGATACAGGCAATCTTTTCTGAGACAAAGAGATGATTTCTCACAGTCACAGAGAGACATAATTAGGTTTACCAGGGATAGATTCTGCTACCTTATTCCACATACACCAGAAGTCAGTAAGCAGATGAGACCTCAAAATGATTTATCACCTTAAAGAAAGCTGATGGTGGAGCATTGCTGTACGTGAGGCTGAGGAGAAAGAAGCAATGTGTACATGAAGTTCTTGCAGTATGAGCAGTTTTTCACTTGTCAAAAATCAATTTCATATGCCGTCCTGCTTTCTGCTCATCTGGCTTTGTTAGCTCCTTTTAGAGTTGATACCAAGCCTCAAAACAATGGACTTGTCAGTGGGATTGTATCTGCTTACGTCAATAATGACTTTGATCTGCTCTCTTCAGGCATTACCTAAATGTTTACTGTATAATTTCCTCCTAAAGGAGGACATGAAGTGTGCAATAGTCTAGATGCTATGCAGTGCTTTGCACAGATAACCACTGACCTTATAATACACTGGTAACCTCTTTGTATTCAGCTCCCTTCCTCTGTAAATGGGCTTCCTTACTAGCTTGTACTGAATGTAATCTCTAAGCAGAGGAGTTTGCACTGTGTTGTACTGCACACTTGCTTTCAGCAATAGAGGAAATGTTGAAAGGCAATTGATTGCATGCAAAGTGTATGACTACAATTTCCATACTTTAGTCTAGGCTCTAGATCTTTTGATTAGTTCTTTAGCAGATCAATAAGTACTATGGAAGTCTGATAAAAAAAAAATAATTCAAGAACCCTACATGTAACAATTATTACATTTCCAAAGGAGTCCATGGTGTTGCCTGTTGATCACTGAATTTTCGCCTTCGGTTACCAGAGGGTGTGTGTTACATAGGCCCTGCAGACCACATAAGCCATTTCTGTGGTGAGTCAAGTAGATTCCCCTACTCCGACTACGGCTCCGTTTTCCCCTTAACATCCATTCTTGCCATATGGAAGAACTATGAGTTTATTCTGTGCTTAAAATAAGGTCTTCATCCTTTTCTCCATGAGACTGGTACTATGTATACATACACGTACAAAATAAAATACAGTTCAGACAGACTCACAATATGGAAGATTCATACTCAAAGGCTGAAAGTGCTTTTTTTTGTGTCCCCCACTTCAATAAATATTGCAATGAAAGACTCAAGAGAAATCCTTTAGCATATTATTCCCAATTATTCTTCAGCTTTTTGTTTGTATATACACTTACACACATACTTAATATAAAGAAACTGCTGAATAACAGTACGTCTGTCAAAATATGAAGCTCCAACAGTTAAGAAATTTCCATTTATAGCAGGAATAATGTATAGTATCTTGCATCTTAAAATCAGTTTTAGAAAGGGCAGCATCATGCTGTAAGAAGAATTATTTCATACAGACTCATGTCTCGTGGGAAGTGTGCCAAGTTATTCATTCTGTAGTTAAACAACACCAGAACACTACAGGCTAGATTGTGTAGGATGCCCATACCCACATATTTGTGAAAATCCTTGGGAATTTCTTTCTCCTCTTACACTTCCTCTTTTTTAAAAGGCTTCAAAACTTCTCACCACTCAAGCACTTAATATGCAAGTTCCTCCTAAGTTCCTTCAGCATCTGTGATATCATCAGGTGTGGCATAAACAAATTAGAGCTTGCTGAAGAAAAAGCAAAAAGCTAGCACTGCAAGCTAAGGCTAATTACATTTAATAAATTTCAGCCCTTTACATTTTTATCTCCCTGAAAGAAATACCTGATTTGGAAAGGGGAGAACAATTTTAATAGCTCTCATCCAGTTTAAAGGATTAATTTGACATGCGTCAGTATATATGCTACAGTGGCCCTTTTTTGTAATTATTTTGAATGCACTTCACACATCAGCTACAAAAAAAAGCATTTCTGGTTTACTGAAATGTGGGTTTTAAGGTTCACATAAAGCTGATTTGACTGCTTACCCTCTCAAAAGAGTTTCTGCAGCCACAGATTTGACTGGCTTTAATCAGGTCTCAGGTAGAGTCTATAATAAGATTCTGCCACTAATCTGGTTTCTCTCATTCTGAAAGACAAAGTATTTTAAGTTTTACAAGTACAATTCTGCTACTTATGCAGCTCAGAGAAGATCTGAAAGGTCTAAACTACACCAAAGGAGCAGGACGAACTGATGTTACATTCTTGTTCTGGAAAGTGTGAAGGGAAAAACAAAACTCAAGAAAACCCATCAGTGAATTGAGTCAGTGGGGGAAAGCATGCAGATGTTAACGATGTAACCAGTTTTCTGGTTTACTATCCAGACCCTCAGTACATGTGCTACTAGGTCTTTCCCTTCCTAAGTATCCCAGAGCGTGGTCACCAAGGCAAAAAGAGATGAAGTCAGACTGACATAATGAATCGCCCTGCCTCTATAGAAGACATGGTAAATTGTAATGCAAACGAGGACAGCAAATTAATAAGCTCAAACACAAGGCAAGGCACTCCAGAAGGAACAACATGGACTGCTCTTTGGGTGCAGCTGGACAACACAAGCAAGCTGTAACAACTAGCTGTTATCAGTAGGATTATTCAGCCCTCCCCTGGCATGACCTCTGCAGTTAAGCCAGTTCAGAGATATGAACAAGGAAAAAAACATTTTATTTTTTTTTCTTTTTGGCATGTGCCAGTTCTCCATATTTTTAAGTCTTTGAGGTAGCTCACAATGGGATTATGAGCAGGAGGAAGCAGAGAAGCCAGACTAGGAAAATTTGCCCTGACAGCTCCTAGGCAGTACACCAGTTTACTTGGAGCTGCCATACTCCAGTGGGTGGAGTTGCCAGCGACGCCCCGAGCATCTAGGAGTCAGTAATCAAGAATTAGCTCGCTCCTTCTGCACTACAGGTAAGTGCTTTTGGGTCCTGGCTGAAATCAGAGGGAGCAGTGAAGATCTGAAAGGCAGCAGAGCTCCGTATGTTTTTAAATCCCTTTTTTAACGGAGGTTCAGTGCCATTTGCTAGGACTATATGCTGCATAGTCTTGCTTACACAATTGCTTCACTCTGAACTGCAAACACGCAGGGAAAAAGCATTAGTTCACAGAGAAATGGAATAAACATTGGAAATACAATAATGCAATTACACAAGGCAACACTAAAAAACATTGAGGAGGTCCGTGGATGGGCAATGAAAATGATTAGAGGCATGGAAGAAGGCTTTAAAGACTAGGAATATCTAGTTTCCATAAGAAAGGAATACACAAGATCTGATATAATAAACCTATGCAGAACAACAAATTGTACAGAGACGTTAAGTCAGACATTTCTCACAGAGTAAAAAAGAGATACAACAAAACTGGAAAGCAAAAATGCAAAACTGAGGGAAGACACTGCTTTTGCACAGTGCATGACTAACTTGGGGAGTTGTCTACAGGAGACACTTGCAGCCAAGAGCATAGTAGGACTTAGAGAGGATTAGATACTCAAATAAATAAATAAATAAATAGCAAGACAGTTTCTGCTGTCTAGCTGTAACACACATTATCAAGCCAGTTCCACAAGGGGACCCCCTTCCCCAGCCTCCTCTGCCTACCACAAAATACTCTACAGATAACTCGATCCTAAGACAAAAATGAAATTTTTAGCACTAAAAGCCAAAATGTCAGAAACAACACTATATAGAAGAAACCAAAGGCTTTGTCTGTATTTTTTATTCATGTGCGAATAACCAATTACAAGACGTATTCCAAAGAGCTGTAGGAAACAGATCATACACCGCCATAAAGATGACAAGAAGAAGATCCCAGTGGTCCTAACAGAAAAGACCCTCCCCCAAGTCCATATCTGGCAAGATATTACCCCATAAAGAAAATGAATGTATAACAAGTGAATACATTCTTGCCTACTTATTTGTGAAATCTCATAATACAGCATCCTTCTTCCACATCAATTTTGCGATCACTTCCAGCCTGCGGAAGTACTGTTTCATTGTTCTCCAGTTTGTCACTATACAGAGGGCAACCAAAACATAGTGGGATGTGTATGGATTTTTGTTTGTTTTTTGTGGGTTTTTTCCCCTCTCCAAAATAAAATCAAGATAAAAACAAAACTCATTTTCGCACAGAAATCGTCATAACTAATGCTTACAATGGTTGTTCACATCTGTCCATATTCCAGGGCAAGATTAGCTTTTACCCAGAAAAGATGAAAAACAATGAACTTGCGTAGATTTCCTTTATGAAAAAGTATAATTATAAAATCATTATAGTTAAGGGAAAGAAGTAATGCACTAATATTTCTTTAGAGGTAACATCTTGTGTGCCCTGAAAAAAAATAAGTTTTCTTACTACAATTTTAATAAGCCCTTGGGTTTTCTCTGAAATATTTAAGAATAGCTGGTAAGAAAACAATTGGAACAGATGTTAAAACCTATGAATATATACACTTCCATATTTTAAAATAAAAACATCTTGTACTAACTGCAATTGCATATTAGACAAAAAAGAAACAAGAAGTCCGCTCCTACTTTTGTTTGCTCCTCCTGTACTGTGTAATAATGTACTGTTTAACTAGATGTTCCATACTGGAAAGCATCAAGTGCTATTAAAAAAATTGTTCATGTAATTTGTTTTCTATCTTTCTAAAAAAACCCCAAAATGTAGCTTGTACTGCATTATGATTTTCACCACTCTAGCTTTTTTTAAAGCACAAATTATTTCTGGCTTTGCTTAGAATAAATGATGGATAGCATGTACAGGAAAAGGTACTTGGACTACTGACTGCAGTTGCGGATATACTTTGAAGTTTTGATACTTCTGGTAGCTCTGACCATGTCACATGCTAGACTCCATACGAATGAAGCAAACATCTTCAGAATGCAGCATGTAAATATAATTTTCTTTACTAGCTACCAGTGATGCCAAACTTCTATCAAAATCCCCTGTAAATTGAAGAGCAACTCCTTGAGGATTTTATTTCTTTATTTAAATTACCATTTCATAATAGCAGTGAGACGCCCCAGGTAATGAATTCATGAAAGATTACTGCACCACTCAGGTAGTTAAAGTAACACACCCTTCAGCTCATTCCCAACAATACCTCTGACATCAGGAGCATATTTCAAAGGGATTAATGCCTGTTGTGCCTTATTGTTTAACTATACATTGACTACAGAGAATGTAAATACATAATATGCTACTGGAATACTCAAAATTTCTTGTTGATCATAGAGCCCCATGGGTAACTACCACTTCCAGAACACCATTATTTAGAATTTATTGAGTCTATTTAAGTATCTACATTACCTGGCTACCGAATGCCTCAAAATAAAAAGTGCTGCTATTACTTCTAAACTAACAGGGTGTCCAAGGCACAGTCTTTGAGGTGGCGGACAGGTTCCTTATTTCTTGTCTGCTGCAAGACAGAACTGGAATCTCAGCTTTCCCAATCCCTGCAGCAGCCCACGAACCAGTCTGGGTGCGTGGAGGCACTGGAACAGCAAAGCAAGACCACTGGTGGTGATACAGCCTCACTGCCCCGCGGACCCCTGGCCAAAGGCTCTGCCTGATCACCATGTGGCACTGGACAAACTACAGTCTTATCTCCACATTGGCAGCAGTTAGATGGAAGTGGTCATTCTGTATTCAAACTGCTGGAAATCTCCTTGAATTTAGTGGTGCGAATTTGACACTAGTTAGCTTACCAGCAGAAACTTCCGTAGTTCAATATACACCAAGTTTAATACGAGTGATTATATGGAGCTTTAATTGACCATTTAAAAAACAAAGCCCCTGCTTGTTACACAATTGCGAATTTGCATAGAGGTTGCACTACAAGCAATTTTTAAAGCAATTTAAACCGATACAAAAGGAAATTTAGGTTAAATTTCATTTTTGTCACTAATTTCCACAACCAAATTACCCCAGGTAATTTCTTAAACCCGTACAAATATACCTGTACAATTGTTCAAATAATCTTTACCTGATTTACTTCATTTTACAACAGAGCATTAAGGAGCAATGCAGGTACCTAAACATAGACATCTAGTGCTATTTTCGATGCCTGAGGGCATCCCGCCGTGGCTTTCAACTGCTGCTAAAGAAAGCATTAAGTTGTCTGTCACACCTGCTAGCCCTGACAGATGTCTCAGGTACCCAAAGCATCTAAAGTGGCATTAGATATCTATGTTTAGGCTTCTGAATCTTTTCCTTGGTGCCTAGAGAAAGTGCAAATGAGGAGGAGAATTGGTGTCCTGGAGTCTGTCATTTATCTCAGACGGAAGCACTACAGAAGCAGCAGAAGTGTGAAATCTTTACATTGTCTCACTAATGTATGTTTCCACTCCGTTCCCAGCCGATCAATCTGTGGCAAAATACACGGTATGCTGTGCATTATTATAAGCAAAACCTATTGCAGTGAGGAAAGCTAGTACAGGTTTTTATGAGGGTAAATAGCATCTCACTTCCAAAAAATCAAATTGGCTTTACAGGAGACAGAAGGATGAAATGCCCCCCTTCAACCACAATTCAAGTGGAATCAGTCTCTTCTTCATTCCACTTGCAATTTATTTGTGGCACAGCATGGGGAAAAAATAAAGATTTTTTTCCCCTGCATCTCTTAAATATTGGTGCTTTCTGCAATATAACACCAAGTTGACACCTCTATCTGGACAATCCATAAAGAAGAATCAAAAACAAGGTCACGGCAAAAAGTCTGAAAATGCATCGTCCTAAATGTACTTTCAGCTCAGCCAGATGAAATCA
Source organism: Ibidorhyncha struthersii (assembly GCA_013398815.1). Lineage (NCBI taxonomy): Eukaryota > Metazoa > Chordata > Aves > Charadriiformes > Charadriidae > Ibidorhyncha > Ibidorhyncha struthersii. The sequence goes on along the minus strand of VZSZ01003187.1, from coordinate 456,183 downwards.
ATCAATTAGCTCATAATACTGTAGTAAACAATCTTGTTGCCATATATAGACTTCAGGCATAGGAAAGGGCTTCTTATAACACACTGGTTATTCTTCCTGGGCTCCTATTTTGAAACTTTGTGGGGAGTTTAATATTCAGACTTGAATAGTCTTCAAAGCGTGGTCCCAAACAAAGCCACATAACGTAGAAACAAGTTGTATGGACGTAAATTAGGAAGAGTGAGTATTCAAGAAATGCAAATTGCACAAGCTTTCCTCAGAACATACAGGGTAAAAAAGGAATTTTTAACCATATGCAGGAAAAACCACCTTCAATGGAGACTCCACAACAGCTTTTTGGGCTGCCTTCTCCTCCCAGTTCCTTCCTCCATTCCCTGTCCCAGAACACTGATCTGGTCAATTGTAGCAGAATTTACTACTACAGCATCTCACGCCTCGTTTTTTTTTTTTTTTTTATGTGTAGGCTCATGGGATTTCCATGTCATTTTCTAAGGTAGGTTTAAATCATTATTAAAAAAAAAAAAAACAAAAACCAAAAAAAGGCTTTTTAAAAAAAAATCTCCAGTTAACCATAGCTCCCATGGCTTTATTCCAGAGTCTTAACACTGTGCCTCTTTCATGTTTCCTACCATAGCCATATATTATAGCATTTTGTCATAAATGTTCTTAATAACAATACCTTCTGACAAAATTAAAGCTATCACGGTTTTATACCAGCCATAGAAAACACCCAAAGGAATTCTGCAGAAAGCAAAATATTTTTAAATGACAACAGAAATGACTGCTTACCTCACTTTCTTGGTCACATGACTTTTCTCCAAAACGGTACAATACATTGTACTTAAAATTGTTTATGAACAACTGATATTAATCTACAGAGTTTGGCAAGCAGTTAATTAAGCCCTATAATGAAGCACTTAAATAACTCCTTCAGTCCCTGAACCCCTGCAAGTAATTGTACAGCGCCATTTTCCTTTTTCGGTTTTACAGTTATTTCCAGGTATAAAAGTATTTGGTGTAGTATCAATATCCCTTTAAGAACTTGGCATATACATTTATTACTACAAATAACCAGTAAAGTAAGCAATTTATTTCAATGAAAAAAACTAATCTAGACATTTAACAACTTGAGGAAAACAATGTGTCTGCTACGGAAGGGTAAATCCCAAGTTATGGGAAACGCGCAGTGGTTAAAAGTTATTTTGGACCTAACCCTCAGTCTTAACTGCAAAGATGTTACATGTCTCATCGACCCTCAGCACCCCAGTGGCTCTGCAGCAGCCCGCCCCCCCAAGGGAAAATACAAAGAAGCCACTGAGAGCTACTGGCTCAGCTCTACTGCTACCACCAGTTTCCACACCATGGAAGGAAATGGTCATAGAGTCTGTTTACTTGCAAAAGTACTATGTTTCAAAGGCAGGAAGAGAAAAATCAATACTGTGTATGGGAAGCCAAAAAAAAATAAAAAAGAATTTGTTTTCATTAACAAAACCTGAATGACTGCAAGGTCATCAGCTAGCTAGGAAGGGAAATCCACACACCATCTTGCCATGATACACCACTCTCCTTTACAAAGCAGGTAAGAAAACTGAAGTTCTTCATGTCAATGTCATGTCACGAAATCAGCAGGTTAAAAGAATACCAAGAGAAAGAAAACATGTTCTGGTTACCTAGAACATAAGACTTCAAAATGCCTCTAAGCAATTCCCCTAAGTATTGTCTACATAATCACGTTCCGCTGTTGAAGACGGAGGGAAAATGCACTTTTCCCTTTAGACCACCTGCTTGAACTTAACTAAGCTGATTATTGTTATTGTGTTCAGATTGCAGCAGCACCTAAAATGAAAGATGCATATAATCCTTTAAGGCTGATAATCTGTCTAATAGTCATTTCATGGCTTATTTGAAACAAGCTGATGTTAGCGCAACAAATGAAATCTCTTGAATGCCCTCTGCATAAACAACAACAGAGACTGAAGAGGCCTTCAAGCTAATTTAGGATTTTTTTTTTTTTCCTTTGGACCTGTTCCTCTCCCCCTAAGTATGTAGCCAAGATACGCATACTCTGACACACTGCCGCTTCCCCCCCCCCCCCCCCGCCTCAAGTTGCTTATGAATCACAAAAAATACCCAATGACTAGAGAAAGCCATAGAAGACCTGCCATCTGAAGCTCACTAATACACCTGAGTGTGAGTACACACCATTTCTGATCAGGTTTTCTAGTGACAGTATTACAAATATTTTATTTGTTGGAGGCAATACCAATTTACGTAGCCAGGGCCTCTGATCAAGACAGTCCAATGACTTCAGCTTATTTTAGCCAGACAACTCCATCATCTAACCTGACAAACTCAAAAATACAAGATAGCAAATAAAGCTTTTTATTTGTTCCTTTTATTACATGTATAATATTGCTATTAAAAGCTTTGCTTTTCTTACCTTCTGCCTCCACCACAAAGTTTCAGGAATATTCAGCAAAATGACTTTTCACTACCCATTTCCCCTTTTCACAAATTTTTCACAACAGAATTATCTTCAGGAAAAAAAAAAAACACTCAACTTTTTCTAAACTGAAAACTGAGGAGACTTTGTTGGGGTGTTTTGGGGGTTTGGTATTTTTGGTTGGTTGGGTGTTTGTTTCTTGGTTTGCTTTTCTGTTGTTGTTGTTTGAGTTTGGGGGTTTTTTTTGTTTGTTTAAAGAATCAACATTTGCCACTGAAAAGCAGTGGCAAACAGACTTTCATCCTACCAGTCATGCTGCAATCATGACATCATTTAAGTTCATAATTTTCAGTACTATAGAAATCCTGGTTTAAACCACCTCTGCTCTCCAACAGCACCTGCACAAACGCCAGGGCATGTCACCAGCCTGGAGCAGATCCCATAGTCCACCGCTTGGGAAGGGGACAGAGCATGGCAAATCAAAGTGCTCTTTGAGGGACCCGTACTCAAGCGGCAAGCCCCAGAACATCTGAAGCTTTGGACATGGGTAGTGCGATACTGACTCGATAAAACTGCTAACATAAGCTGATCTCCATCCACTTAAGGCTCCTAAATCAAAACCACCACTTTAAATGTCAGAATGAAATTTGAGAGCACCAAGGGGAGATTAAGAAGTGACAGACATGCCTAACATCCAACTGACATAGTTTTGCAAGCTTTCCATACATGTTTTCACTTTTTGCGCACAACTTTCACCAATGGAAGCTTAAAAGATACACTAATACTGCCGTGATCACACACATATTCTAAAGAGCACTATACAGCCAGACTCCAACAGCAACCTCCCAGTGGAAATACAAATGGAGGTTAGAGCTCTCGATAAAAGCAAAGGTACGCGAGTTTGCTTTCATCATCCATGTTTCCCCTAGATCTAGGAAAATGACCTCCAAAACATGTAAATTAAACATCATCCCCATTCAACACATACTGAGCTAGATATCAGTATTCATTAAGATGAATAATTCATAGTAAAAGACACAGGGATTTCTAAAATCTTATTTCCACGTAATGATTTAAATTCTATACTAGACACCAGGTTCACATAAAAACATGCTGTTTAGTAAGTAACTGGTATCACCAGCATTGCAAATATTTGTAGCTTTTTGAATTATCCAAGGTAAGAAACAGCTGGTCAGCTTTACCATTACATTTTACACTCTTCGTAACGGTAATAAATTAAGGAAATGGTGCACCTATCTCTACAAAGATTCCAATTCTCAGCCCTGATCTGGTGTAATAGAATATTTTGCTGTAAATAACATGCATAACTTTAGGTTTGGTTGTTGGGGTTGTTGGTCACTTTTTTTGTTGTTTGGGTTTTTTTCCCCACATCAAGAAGACAATATTACATAGGAAAGCTGTAATGAATTATAAACCAGACAGCCAAAGAAAGAAAACGAAGTGAACCATTACAGATTTTACACTCCTTTATTAAACTTTTTTCTTTTATTTCAGGGGATATAAAATTCCCAACAGCTGCTTTATGCGACACAGGAAGCTGCTTTTAAACAGTATATTGTTCTATTGCCTAGCCTACTCTTCCAGTGTTCAGGCTGACTCTTCACACCATCAAAACCCTAAGACTGATGATAATGAAGCGACAGTAGATACGTTAGTAATAGCTACCCGAGGTGTACATTTTCAACCAGGAGAGATACAGTTAAGAGGACGGCTTCATTGTAAAGAAAAATAATGTGCATAATTCAACAGCTATGCTATTCCACACACATATAATTAACAAGTCTTCAGCTCATTAGCAGGCTGTATAAAATACATATAATATGCTGTGCAAAACTGATTGAGAATAAAAAGCTTCTCATGCATTAAAATAAATGATTTAAATTGTTTTGAAAGAGTGGCATCAGTAGCATTTAAGGATATGATTCCCAAACCTGCTCATGGCTGCATCTCCTTCAGAATGACACTTTCACTCTCCTGGTTTTCAACAGATACCTTGCCATGCTAATTCTAGCGTAATACATCTGATCAGTGATTACTGAGATTCTGCTACAACCCGGAGAGATGAATAGGACCAAGGGAGTACAAACGACCGTACCAGCTAGCTCTGCGTAAGCACCAACTCCCCGAAGGAGGGATGTACACATATCACACTGCATGCATTTTTCAGCATCAATGAAGGAAAGGTATTTTTGAGGAACACCACATTTAGCATACATTAGCATCATCTCTTTACTTGTCTGTATATTAATTAGTAGATGGCACAATTGCAGTGTTCCTTCTTCAGACGCATGATAAAGGACAGTGCATTATTGCACCCGATGACACCAGAGCTTATACGAGATCTTGAAACTATTAAAGTGTGTCTCAAGGGACAAAACAGTTACTCCTGAGCTGTAGTGACACCTCCTGGCAACAGACCGAGAAGGTCTTTTCCCACATAAGGGAATTTTTTCTTGAGACAATTCTTGGGGGTTTCAGCCAAAAGGCAACAATCAGGGCGCTCCCTCCAGCCTGGCTTCAAAGGCACACTGCCCAGAATACCGAGCAGAATCTTCTGATTTATAAGTACTACTGACATTTTAGAAATCGAGAGTCTAAGATACAGGAATACAGCCTCTAAGACCTCTAGATTTATTATACCACACATTGGCCTTTCTTGAGTGGCTGGAAAAATAGCTGCAAAAGATAATCAGCTAGCAGCTTAATTCATACTATGAATCTTGCAAAGTGTTTTCTCACTTCTCCATGAAATCCTGTCTGTTTGCTAAGAGTTTATATCTTTGCCCTCCACAGATTCCTGACAAATATTGGTAAGAACAACATAAGTTAGCGTAGAAGAAACAATAGCTTAAGACTAGCTATAACCCAAACATAATACATAGGAAAAACATTTCTCCCTTCTTTGGTGTAGGTAACAAAGTCAGTGTAAGTTAGAAATTCTGTCATCTTTAGCTTTGTACAATTACTTACACGCATTCTAAAATACATTAAATATCACAGTAGAAGACGTGAAATAAATTATTTTTGATCTCCATAGCAATTTTGAACAGTGGACTTGGAGGCAGAGGGAAACCCATTGACTTTAGCAAGCACCCCACATTTCAAAGTCCTGCAGAACTGACAACTCAAATATTTATATTCAGGTGAAAGTCAGACAGCAAGTACATTGGATAGTTCAAGTTTAGCTTGCTGAATAAAAAACAAATACATGTTCAGTGTTTTACACAGCAACCTGTGGGTTCCCCCCCCAATACTACAACCACTATCCAGCATTATAAAGGACTTGATTGCTCTCATTATAACATTTCTGTTATACTTTTGTGATGCCTTTATACAGTACCATTTTCTTTATACTTACATAAGAATAGAAAGCTGAATTTTTGCCTGTTTTCTTTTGTGTCTCTCTTCTCCCCGCCTCTCCCCCCAACTCTTCAGAGAGGTAATTATGACATTTTTAAGTACTTTGCATATGCTGCAAGGCAATCAAGAAAATTCATTTGACAAACTGGATTATAGACTGTCTGCCAGAAAGCAAAGCAGTAACATTTTCAACAACTTCTCAGTGAGTATGTCTGTTTGATGCTCACAGCACACTGAAATAATGCCCAGGTAAGAAGAGTTCTATCTTTACAATTTAAATAAAGCAAAGTGCACCATGGAAATTATGTATTCCCTCTCATCACCTACAAAATTAAGTTGTAAAACTGTTTGGTTGTGGGGTTTTTTTTTGTTTTGGTTTTTGTTTGTTTGTTTGTTTGTTTTTTTTTTTTTAAAAAAAAACAAACAGTTGAAAGCCTAACAAGGTAAATCCCCATTTGGCAATTAATTGCTATCTTCAGAAACTCCATACTCACAGGTAATGAGCTGAACCACGTATGTGAACATTTCTACAGCGTAAAATGGTTACAGGACAGTGTTACTTCTCAGATCGTAGTGCTTTAAGATTTAATTGCATTTTATCTCCAGTCCATCTTATTTTCAAGCAGGTAAATACCTACATACATACCAGTCTCTTTCACTCTCTGCATCTATCCATCAACATATGTTTCTCTTCCAGTTGTGAGTAATGCAGTTATCGTAAGTTGGATTGCTACCGAAATCTCTGATGCCAACATTAGCACGTATTTTCTGCCTCTCACCCATACGCTTGTAGACATGCTGGCTGTATACCCACAGATGTAACTGCCAAGACACCCACAGCTACACTGTGTACAGAAGTATTTTGTGGGAATTCATGAACAACTACGTATGCAGGAGACCTGGTAGTAGAGCACCCTGCTTGTGGTAATTCACATTGTTTTTCTTACTTACCTGGCCATCGTATCAGCACAGTGCTGCACAGGGCATCCTAGCAGGCCTGGGGAATCTGCACACAGAAAAGTATTTCAGACTACTCGTGATGTGTCAAAGATAGGATGGGAGCTGTGTGCCTACCTAAGGCTGCCCAACACTTTCTATTACAGGATGCCATTACAAGTACAGCTAGGTATAGCTTTGCACAAATGTCTTTATGCTGACATTTTAACACAAGGAAAAGAAAAAAAAAATTTCTTATGCTTTCTCAAGAAATACTTCATCAAAATTGTAGTTTGCTACATAGTTTGCTAAAAGAAAATGGGAATGCTTTAACATGGACAAGCCATGTTTTCCTGGGAAAATCTGAAGGCTTTCCTGCATTGGTGGAAAGAATTGACATTTGACTGGAACAGTAACATTTCTAATGTGTTCTAATGACAGAGACAAATTCTTCACATGGAAGAAGAAAAGCTTGTCTACTTTTTAAGTGTGTGAAATTCTCTGTAGGGGTTTAGAGTTTAACAGCTGTGTTCTCTGGAAATTCAGCATGTGTTCAACATATTTTATCTTACATGTTCAGGGACGTGGCAAAACTCTCCCCAGATTATTATTATTTTAATTTGCTGCAGCCAGCACAGTTTTGGCTACCTAGGACACAGGTAAAGCTTATCTCCTCACAGCCTCAAACAATTTGGAGAAAGAGTGGGGTTTTTTGTTAGTTTTCAAATGGGAACAAGAGTTGACTCACTACCAGAAAAGAATAGGGGTAAGGAGACTATAAGAGAGGAGACAAGTGAGATTGTATGGGAAGTGAAAATGAGAGCAATAGGGAAATACTGAGATCAGTGAACCTGCATAGGAAGGGGGAAGGGAACTGTTAAAAGAAATCAGTGACTGGGCAAGAAGTCTGGAGAAGAAGCTTGTGGATGGAAACCAAACCGGGATGATGAAGGAGAGCAGTGGAAAAGTCTGGAACAAGAAACCAGGTGAGATTTACATGAGGCCCTAGAGCAAAGAACGTGCAGCTGTGGAAAAAGACGTCCAGTCATCAGGATGTGAATTTAGATGAATGAATTGGAATACTCTTCCAGATCTGAACGGAATCCAAGATTGCTGGGGAAAATGACAGAGCAACAGTAGATCTGACAAAGTATGTACCATATTCTCTACCAACATCATTCAAGCAGAACCAGCTATTTCCCTTAACATTTCATTAGTTCAAGTGGCACAAACCTGCCTGGTGATCCAAAGGTTCAAATGTTCTCAAAGACTAAGGAAGCAGACACAATCCCTTTACCTCTTTTAACACCATAATGAAGATTTACACAGCAACTCACTGACAGAGGAGCAGGGGAAGAGTTTATATACAATCCCCAACCTTTTTTTGTAGTAAAAGCTGAGAGGTTTGCAGTGAAAGTGACAAGACTGAAGGGAGATTTCACTGATAAATGCAATTGGAAGTTGCTCTAGAGAACGGATTCTAATCCTGTCTCTACAACAGAAATTCAAAGAATGGCCCTTGATCCAAGCTTAACAGATACGACCAGTAATTACACGTTCCTCAGTGACCAGCACAACAGTCCAGGATCCACCCTCCAGAAGCTTTAATACTTGTACCTGCTACAGGGTATCAGTAGGAACCTGGCGGGTACCACTACTCTGAAGAATTAATTAAAGAGCTGTGAAGTACAGTAAGAAAATAGATTTGGCTTATTAAAACTTCTGATCTCATAGCAAGGTCACGATAATATTCAGTAAATGGGGGGGTGACATGCAGAACAGGATGGATATTGGACAACCGAAAGATCTCTCGATCTGGCCACCTCACAAAAAATTTTTTGGAAAAAGAAGTATCATGTAATTGAGCGATCTAACTGGAGACCGTCTAGGAAACCCAAGTTTTAGTTTTGAAAAATCTTGGATACTTGACTTTGTGACTACTGTTTGTATCTTGGGATTTTTCACTTTTTATGTTTTGTATGGAACAAAAAGGAACTTACCACTTCATTAAACTTTGCACTATAAACCCACATTCTCATGCTAATCATGTTTGTGTAATTTCTCAGTTATAGCTGAAATGTCCCATCTTGATCTTTTGCTTTGTGAAATGGTTGGTTTCCCTTCCTTCCAAAGGTGATTTTTCTTCTTAATTTTACAGCCTTAGACAGGTTCATTCACCTGTTCTTTGAATTATGGGAAAGTGAAAAATGTAATACTTGCTTGAAATGGCAAAGCATAAGTGGGTCTCCCCCACCTCAACCCCAATTCAAAAATGCTGAACTTTATGATCTGACATTTTCAGGTTGGCTACGTCTGACTCAGTACTGGGCATTTTCATTATATGTGAAGAACTCGCTCTCTTCCTTACCCCACACGCATGAATAAATGAGGTTAAAGCATTTTTAAAGCAGATTTTTGTAAATTGGGCTAGTATTGGAACTACAACAATATTTCCCATGATGAGCTAGCAAGAAGCTACCACCCATGAAAAAAAACACAGCGTTAGACTACTTCTTTCTACAACAGCTGCAATAAAGCAGAAATCTGTACTTCAGGCTCTCACAAATAGCCTTCCAATACATTTTGTAGATAAAAACTAAGCTCTATAGAAGGGAGCTTCTCAAGAGAGAGGTCTGAGCCTTGGAGGAGTAGCAAGGAAAATGGGGACAAGCTGTTAACTCCAAAAGACTGCTTCTTTTTGTTCTAGGAGCAAATAGAAGCCATCAGCACTTCGTCAGTTAACGTTTTAGGAAGAAAATTAGGATCACACACGTCTCCCAGATGATTTGTACAATGGCTCTGCTCTCTCACACACAGAATGCAAGTCCTTAAGCATCAATTCTGCTACCTTTCAAGAACATGGATGGATCACCCATTTCCACAGACAGTAATACTACTTGTCAGGACAAACTCTCTTCACGGGGACAACTTCACGTGCAGTGCCAATGACATGAAAATTCAAGTTCAGAAAAATAATACTAAAGTTACAGATACATGCTACAGCTGGAGAAAGAAAATGTGTGCTGTCACGTTGTCATAACTGGCTTTGAAGTGGGAGAAAAAGTTGTAGGTGTAAAGAGATCTTAGAGCTAGTGAGCTAACCAAACAGTTGGAGTAGAAGGAATTGGTTTCTTTGGACAGACTAAGGGAGACAGAAATGGTATATCAGTAGGAAAGGTAAGGATTAGCGAATACAAAATATTTCTGAGAACCGTGGGAAGATGATCAAAACTAGAAGTGACAGAGTAAAGAAAGGCAAAAGTTGACTTCGTAAAGGGAATTACAACCTAACAGAACAGGCAGGGTAGCTTCAGTGGAAGCTAACCTCACTGAAAAAGGTCAGAGAGCTGGAAGGTGATCTCCCATTAGTGAAACAAAGTTAAGAACATGTAATTGAAGCTGCTTAAAAAATACTGCAAAACTGATGGGAGCTCCTCCTACTCTAGAGGAAAGGACTCAAAAGCCTCTCTTCCAAGTGGAGATCTTTCCTACTTGAGCTAAAGGAACAGTCCCTTAGCTAATAGCATTGTAAGCACTTACTGCGTCCGCAGACCTGCCACAGGAGCAGAACACATTGAGAAATACAATGACTCTTCCTTGCCAAAAAAAGCTTGTCTCAAACGTCTGAATTGTATGACAAAGTCAAGTGATCTTCAGCTTACAAGGGAAGAAATAGGTGTTTTATACCATCAGAAAAAAAGAACTCCCTAGTTCTTTCATAGAGTAACATTTGTTTCTAGCCCTGAAACGCTGCCAGGTATCAGCCTTCGAAAACACTGCATCTTTCTTTTCTCCTCTCTTATTTTGATTTATAATTACATTTTGAAGATTCGTCTGGTTTTCTAGACACCATTTACGTTAGTTCACAATTACATCACCCACAACATCACCATAATTTGAGACACAGACTTTTCACCCTTAAAACTTCACTCCTGATGTAACAGCCATTCTTAGTGACTGCTTTCTTGCCCGGAAAAGAGACAAGCATTAGCACTTCCTTGAAGGATCAACAATACTTGATTATTTCAGATCAAGCCTTGGAATTGTTTTATGACCTAGAGTTCCTGCCGATGTACACTCTGTTGCACCGCAATTCATTCAAGGAGAATCACCTGGATCACGAGGGATAATTAATGTAGCTGGAATATGGCATGGAAAGTACCACAAACCAACAGATGAACTGGTACGTATTCTCCAGCCCCTGTATTTTGTCATCTGTCATTAACGTTGTCATCTATAAGAGAGTCTCCTGCATTTTTAATCCACTCAGGATTCACTAAAAATATAGTGTCACAGCAGGAATTAATTCTCAAGAAAAAGGGTTAAGAGACAGTATTTAAGAGGAAATTCAAACCCGTTGTAAATAGCAGCAGAGCTCAGTCATAAATTCTCGGTACCCAGCCTTGGTGAACAGCAGGATATCAGCCTCCTACTCCGTCGACATCCCCAAAGGAACCACCCTAGTTTTATCTGTACTGGCCCAAGCCAACCAGCCTCTTGGACCATAAGGACGTCAACCTACAGTGCTGGCAGTCACCACAGACAGCAGTGATGAGCTCCATGTCACCCATCTGCTGACTGTGACCACCACATCTGCCATGCATACATGGGAACCAAATAGGAGGTAAAATGTAACTGAACTCCAGAGACCCACATGTTTCAAAGAAATCCATTTCTGGAAAGTGACAGTCCGCAACATGCGGTGCCAAGAACAGTCATGAACCGAGGCAATCAAAAGTTGAAAGTTAGCCTGGGCCTATAAATACAGCCCCTTTCCACTGGCTCATTCTAGAGTCCACAGAGAACGAAAGAATATTAGAAAAACAGTAACTGTGTTAAAGATCATATTTAAGAAAGAGTGAATTGTTAAAGTAAACATTTAGATAAAAGCACAGACCATGAAATATTTCTTTCTTTTGCATCTTGACATGTTAAGAAAAGCAGTATTTATACAATGTGTCCTTTAAAATTAGCACATCGCTCTTTTTGATCTTTGAAAATTTCAGCTATCTTCTTTCTCAGACATTTGGTAAGCCTGACCTTCCACAGCAGATTATATCCCCTTAACTCTTCCAAGATCCAACAAAGACTGCTCCCAGCCCTGCTCCTGCAGCTTTCCCACACTTCCCAACAGAAAGTTCCATAACCGGAATGCACGAGGTATTTAAACATAAATTTACAAGATAGAAGTAGATCAATAAAAGATTTGGAGATAGCAGAGAATTCATTTCAGAACAATAGCTTTTTTTATTTATTTCTGTTTTTACAGTCAAACCATAATCAGAAAACACACGAGTATCAGTATACAAATAACTCTCTATTTTGGGGTCCTGAGAAGTTTCAGCAATTGCTCGTAGTGTAATGAATGTTTGTAATTCATTAGATTCTGTTTAAAAATGCAAAGCACGCCACAACATCAATGATGTTCTCTTTATCTTAACAAAAAGACTATTACGCTTAACGTTCTTCTGACGGAACTAGCATGTTTGAAAATATGTATTTCTTTTCTACAGTGTAATATTTACAATGGTGTCGTCATATTTGAATTTAAATTAACTGTATCAATGTCATATTTCAGGCAAGACTACGCTCTGCTAATTATCCCAAAGAGCTTCAAAATCTTTACAGTATATTCACTGCATTTATATCTTCTCCACAAACTTACTGATCTTGTTTATATAATTTTGCAAATGACAAGATGTGTAGGATAACTATCTAAATGAACTAAAAATTGTGTCATGGACAGATCCTTCATAGATTTGCAATTTGTAGCTGTCAATCTTCCTACAGCTGCTAGATAACAAAACAACAGTTCTTTTCTTCATGCAGACGAGCAAATTCAATAAACATTGGTAAGGGTTCTTTTCCAAAAGAAAGAAATCTCTGGTTCTCAGCTGTCTATTAAACCTTTCCTTATATACATCTTAACTCCTTTCCCTTTATTTTTTTTTTTAGGGAAGGGGGAAAAAAAAATCATAGCAATCCTGTGTATTTTAGCACCATATTTAACCAAATTTGAGTTATGTGAACAATGGGCTTGCTGATTACTAAATGTTTCAGTGAAGAGGAAAAATATAAGGAGGGGGAAGAGAGGGGGAGATGTACAGACTTAAAACTTGCATCATATTGTAATTGGAGAACGCACAATGGGAGTAGCTAAAATGATCGTTAAAGGCAGCCAATGCATTTTTATTTCACCTTCTCAATCAAGACCTCCCTGAAACGGGCCAAGTTATATTAACATTTGAGAGAGAATACAAACAAACAATAAAGGGATCAATATCTTGTGACTCCTACAAATTCAAAGTTGTGAAATGAATAAGGCACTGCCTATCGGTTCCCCCCCCCCTCCCCACTCCCCACCACNCCCCCCCCTTTTCCTTAAAATGAGGGCATAAACTGAGCTGTAGTTACAAATGCTGTTAAAAATTGGATTAGGGATTAACATCCTCAGTGACAGGAAAGAAAAGGAATTCAGTCAATAGAAAGTCATTATGGAAAGGGCAATAAAAATGGAAAATGTAAATAAATCGCTACTACAGCAGAGAGAGGTTAAATGGCTATGTTGATGATAAACAATGCAAGCATTTTATTCCTGCAAAGCCATTATATTCTATTCTATAAATCACTTCAAGATTTCTTCTTTCTTCAAAGAAATTATATACCGCTTTCCATAATCACACCACCAGTTCCGTACCATGGGTTTTCCCTTTGAAATCAAACTCTGCGTTAGACAGAGGTGCTCGCAGAACGTGTTGCTCCCGGGGGCTGGAAAACTCTAAGCCTCAGCAGACTAATGCACTTCGCAAGTCCATCAAGGACCATCAAACAAACAGCATTCAAGGCAGCCAGGTACGTTGGGTCCACCGGGATTAACACTCAGCAACACTTGATGCACACGAGCAGTTTAGGGTCACGAGTGGTACCCGGTCTGCCATGAGACAGATTCTGAATGGTTGCTACCTAGCTGCTAGCAGAAGAAATACTCCTTTGTGGGCGCAGCGAACAAAGTGATGAGGACACGGACTTGTAACAGGAAGGGGTGCTCGCGGGTGCCTGCGCGCAGTGAGGCACTGCCAGTCGCAGAGTATACGTTCGCCCCGTATATCTCACCGATTTACCCTGCTCTAGGAGCGCCTGCCTTATGAGGGCAAAGGGGATTCATGAACGCTGCGGAGAGCGCCCGTTACCAGCAGCGCCCGCTTACGCTCTAAGACGAGAGAAGGGGATAACATCATTCAGAATAAATAAATAAATATTGCCTCAGTCCACCGAGTAGAGGGGGCTGAGCCTCCAGCTGAGACAATAATTGGAAAGTAGAGACATCTGAGAAGAATTAACAGCAACGGCGGCCCCGGAAGTACCGAGCTCCGAAACGCCCGAACCGCCCCCACCGGTGGAACCCGTACCGGGCGCCGAC
>VZSZ01003187.1:334103-441172 GCA_013398815.1 Ibidorhyncha struthersii | reverse complement strand
TCCGCTCTCCCGCCCCCTCCCCGGGCCACGGCGGGGTCCGGCCCGGCGAGGAGCGGCCGCCCGGGCAGCGCCGCGGCGCCGCTTGAGCACCGGCGGCGGAGCCGGCGAGGGCGCGCTCCCGGCGGGACCGAGCTCACCAACGACAGCCTTAGTCTTTGACTTCGGTGCGAAACAGAAATCGTTTGGTTTGGTTTTGTGTCGTTGCAGATTTTGCGACGGTGACTTTTCAGAATACTCTTTCTCAAACAAAAGCAGAGATGGTTGGCTTTAAATTTGAAACTTAAATATAAACTTAGGCTCATTTTTTTGCAGTCTCTGGTTTGCTGCTATTGTTTATTAAAATCTCATATTTTGGGAGCTGCAACATAATGTCTAGTCTGAATCTATTTGGTTTACTATCATTTTCATGGAAGGAAAAAAACAAACAAAAATCACTAAATTGATGACTTGAGTGGTTCTAACCTGAGTTCAGAATCTAGATATTCCCTTTGGAAATAAATGGAAGCTAAAGCATATAGAAAGAAAATATTTTGCAACTTATCTTCAAGCATAATCAATTAAGAAAATCATCACACCCTTCTCCAGGTACCAGTTCCTCTACAAATAAGGAAGGGGACTGCTGGAGAGGAAAGCGATACTGGTGCGGGGACGAGGATGCTAATATACACTCGTATTTTTTTCTGCTGGAAGTTCTCCAGTGACAATCACGTTTCTCAGATTCTGCAACAGCAGCTTGGCTTCAAGCCATAAGCAGGGGGCTGACTTTCTGATATCTCCTCTGAAATCGCCTTCCTTTCCCAGCAGTGGCCATGCAGGTCCAGCGCTGCAGCCTTTGTCATTTGCTGTTCTGCTGAGCTCTGCCCGCCAGCCCAGAGCCCACCTGAGGGACAGTCTTTTCCACAGCCCTTCTCACTCCACTGGGGCACTCGCTCCTGTCAAAACANTGGATTTGCCTCAGCGTTGTTGTTGCTTTAATTTTCTTGGTGGCATCTTGCAAGTTTCCAAAGCCCATTTCTTCCTACTCTTCTGAACAACCTGAAGCCCTAAGGCTCCCTGTTCTGTCTCACTATCCAACTCTATTTTTAATTGGCAAGAAATCAAATTAATTTTCTCCAAATCAAGTCTGTTTTGCCCATGACAGTAACTGGTAAGTGATCTCCCTGTCTTTATTTCACCCCATGAGATTTTCCATCTTATTTCCTCCCCCGTCCTGTTGAGGAGGGGAGTGAGAGAGCGGCTGGGTGGGCGGCTGGACAGGGTCAACCCACCGCAGGGGCTATAATCATCAGAGAGGAGACAGAACCCTGTTTGAAGCACATCAGTTTCAGCGCAGGCTGTGGTATAAACTTCTCGGTGTTGCGATGGTCCAGTACTGCCAGAGAGGGATCCTTTTCTGTCCGCTCTGCCGTCACCACCTGACTCCTGGCTGCCATTCCCGCTGACTCTGCAGAAGGCATTGAGGGTACCGAGAAGATATCTTTTGCTGAAATTTCCATTTGGCAACAAATCATTCACGTTTCACTGCAGTGTAACATAGCCTGAACAGGGCGTCTCGGTAAACTGTAGCGCCTTCAGTTTTCTGATTACAATTCGTGCCTGAATGTACTGGAGCCAGGTCAGCAGTCGTAGCCTACAGTCCCCGCTGCAGAATTACACCATGACTGCGTGGGGCAGAAATCTCTTTTCCCTGTCAATCGCTATACTCTTTGCTTTTCCCTTACTGTTCCATAAATGATCTCAATTGAACGTTCATTACTGGCAAACAGAATGCTCCCCCCTCTCTTGCTGCTTCTTGAGAATATCTCTATTTCACTTGCGAGCATGTGTCTGTCTTACAATACCAGGGATTAAATTGCCTGGAATTTATGCTTAGTTCCCTTTAAACAAAATTGTAGATAAAAGCTGGGTAAATTATTTTTTTCCATGCACTAAATTCAACAAAGATGCAGCCTCACTTAGTACCCTCAAAAAGTTATGGATTTGCATTATCTTTGCAGAATAGTTTTTGGGGTGTTTTCAGGAGAAGATTCCCAAATGGGCCAGCATCGTTTTCGTCAACCTTTCTTCTTCTAGTATGTTATAGGCTGGGTAAATTTTAAAGCACGTAGGAGATCCAGATCTAGTTCTGTTCTCTGACTGAGTTTGAATTCTCATTGTTGATCTACTAAGTTGTAAGTTATTTTGGGGTGTAAGAAGAGGGAAGAGATTATTTTCCTGCCAATACGATTTCAATATGTACAAATAACATTAACTGGAGTGGGAATTAGATCAGAGTCTTCCCTCAGGTGAGAACCAGGAGACTAGTCCTGCTCATACTTCTCAATCAGCATTTATTTCCACATGGAGTTCAACAGGGCTCCGGCAAGTGAAGCTGCTTTGCAGCCTCATAGGTGACACTGGCCCTGGATATAGGAATGTAGATGCAAATTATTGACAAGAACGTGAACTGAGCCCAGAGTGTTAAGACGCTTTTAACTCAAGTGGTGGTACTTCTGCTGGTACCTTTCTTAGGGTTTGGGTGGACAAAGAAATCGACTGTCCAAAGTAAGGAAACTTACTATCAGCTTTTCTCCGCTCACTCTTGTGTTCTTTCTTTTCTCAGTTAGAATTCACTGTAACGATGTCATAGCACTGCATAACTTTTTCCTTGCCCCTTCCATCTCCTAAAAGAAAACTAGTATCTGCTCTGATCTTAACATCTGGAAAGCGCCTCATTCTAAGTTCAGTGTAAACGAGAACGCTTCCTGGAAGCATCCATGGTTACTTGGTTTCAGAGGTACTTACCACAGGATGAAGAAAATTTTGTCAGGTAGCTGGAGAGTTTGTATCATTTAACACGAAATGGTCAGTCCTGAATGGTAGCAAAGCAGGCAAGAGCCCCTCAGGGGCTGTTCATCAGCAATGTTATTCTTCACTATTAAGTGTTTCTGAGCCAATGCCAATCTCTAGTTTACCAAAAAACTTTGTCACCGCTGTTGGGAGGCAGATCCATGCTGTGCTTGTTTCAGAAGATGTAACAACATCTTTTCTTTGAAGATACGCCCGTTCTTTTTTCAATTGTTTTATTAGGGCTGCTGGAAGAGGGGATGATCCCCATCCTACCGGGATGCTGTTGTCCTCCCTCTTTCAGTTGGGAGTATTTTTGATGGCACTAGGTGAGCAAATTGCTCTTTTTCACGCTACGCAGTTGCTCAACAAGGTATTCCTGCCTATCAGCTGTTACAGACTCCAAGAGATATTGTTGCTTGTTTCACAGATTTCTTATTAACAGCTTATTTTTGCTTACAGGACTCAGAGTACATATACTGTATATCAACAGCTTTCAGCTACATTTCTCTAGTGTAATATTTGTAATATTATCAATATTTCTGGGCCTCATATTGCAGCTGGTCCCATGATTCAGCTGCAATTGAATTGGTTTGTGATCTAATAGCTCAATTGCAAATATAGCAGCCTTTTTTTCCTGCAGAACATTTAAATCAAGAGTTTGTGAAGCAGTTAAGGTCATATGGCAGATATCCTCTTACACCCTGGAATTCTCAGTATTCTTAAGGACTGCTGCTGGTTTTGCCTTTTTCTTTTGATAGTTATTGCAGTGGAATATGAAGTCCTCGATTTTGCCCCACGACTCTTCATCCCCTGTAAGCATTTTTGTTCCTTCTCTCTACTGCAGATACACTGTTTTAGGCTTTGTGTCTCTGTCCTTGTCCTGCTACTTGAACTTCTTTGCATGGCACTGTTTATCTTCTCTGCACTGCGTGTTGGTTTTGATGTGATCTTTTTCCTGCAAAATTTAGCTGACCACCTTTCTGCATTGCTTTAGAACCTGTGTATTAGTTTTAATAATAATTCAAACAAATCAAAACCTCCTGGAAACAGGTGTCCCACAGACAATCTAATCTCTAGCAAGAAAATTTTAGTGTTTCCATACTTTTAGGTGGGGATGGCAGAATTCTTAGGTCTATAATTTAAATATCTATTCCCTCATTACTTCTTCCTTCCTTATCAGGAAATAAATAGTCATGTTCTCTCGAACTTTCTAGCTACACTTGCCATTTCAGTGTCTCAAATATCATTCCTTGTCATGGTGGAACAATATTTACATTTAGAGTATTCCTACTTAGAACAGGCAACATATAAGTGAATCGATACATGTTCTGATATTATGGAAAAACAATTTGATTCTTTTTACAGACTAATGCTTGGAAATTTCAGCATTCATTTAAAAAATATGAACTGTGTAGTTCTTCAAGTTGCAACATTAACCCAAATACGTAAATTAAGCAGAAGGCAGAATATCTGTAAAAAAGGGAATATAACAAAGTTTTGCAAAGAAAACTAAAAGACCTGATTCTTTCCTAACATACTTTTTTTTTTTTTTTTTTTACTTTTAACTACCATAATTTACCCTTAAGCAAAGTTGTCATGAAATATTATTCTGATTATACCAAACTCAGAGTCCTAGAGAATCAGGCTCAGTGAATGCACATGAAATTGCTTCAGATTGCAGAATACAACTAGACATTAATAGCAGAATTGTTTCCAAGCAGATAATGACACACAGTGGCTTGTTATTGTTGTGGTAATACTTCAGATTAAAAAAGGGTACGGAAGTGGAAGCCAAAACTTATTTCATATTCAGAGCATACAATACCAGTAAAAGGGCAACTAATTTTTCTGTCATTTTAAAAGACACCGTCACTTATTAACAATCCAGATAGTAAATGCTGATATACCACCAGTTTTACAATAAAACCTGGTAGACATGAAGTTAGTTTAAAAGATTCTTGCCAAAATTCCACAGGATAGTGCAGAGATACCAGGAAAATTCTCAAAATTCTCTATTCTCAGACCTTTTAAAGGAGAACATTGCATTGCACTAGACAAATCAGCCACCCTAATGAACTAGACCCAAGAACAAGCATCTTGCAAGACACAAGTTTAAAAACTAATTGGATACATGTAAGAACTGGCAGGATATTTAAAACAAGCCTACCAACAGATTTTGTTCAACAATTGTTATTGCAAAACCAAATGAGCGCAGACATGAATGGATTCATGTCATCTAAATAAACAATCAAATGCTAATATTGTCTGATGAAAACCATGAAAGAAGTGGCAGCTAAGATCTCAGAACAAAGATATCCGCCATGTTAGATGCAATAACTTTGACAAGTTAGATGACAGAAGCCCTCAATTAGAACTCGGATGCTAGCATTATAATCGTGTGTTCTACTCTAAGCACACACAGAGATTGAAGAAAATAGCGGCAAATATATTTTAGGCTACATTGTTAAAAGTTAGCCTTCTCTGTGTCTGCATGTGGACTATTTTACATATACAAAGCAAAGGGATAAATTCACAGAGAAAACAGTAGTTATCCACAGTCCCAGTACAGATTCCAGGCCCTCTACAGAGTTTTGACAGAAGCAGAAATTTGGGGTAGATTTTTGAAGATGAAAATTACCTATTTCAATCTTCTTGTCTAGAGGAAGAGAGTACAGCACTTTAAGAAAGTCTGTTGAACAACTAGAAGCAAACCATCATTAAAAAAATATCTCTTCTAGATATGAAAGTCATACCTACAAATATATGAGTACATCAGTATCACAGACTGTAGTGCATCAGAGAGCTACTCCGGCTATTTTTTATCAAACTTCTTGGCAGGATAAATTAGATTGTTTAGGACTCTGTTTTGCCATAGGTCTAGCATATGCAGCGATGAGTTGGCTTGTCTACAGCCTGTTTGGATATCTCCAAGACACACTTTGGTCTGAAGGATATATATGTTTGCTGTCTTCTAAAGATGTGATCTCGTCTTTATTTTGGCCAGCTTTCTGCATCCCAGGATGAGTAACTTTGCATCTGCCTGACTTAAAGCAATTCTTTAAGGCAGCTCTAAAGGCTATTTACATTATGTGTGTGTGTGGACATCCTGTCTTCATTGTTACTGTTCTCCCAATCTCTGGCTCATCCGTGAGTTTCAGTGGTAGGTATTTTATACGTATATCTATACCTTTACAGAAAAGATTCAGGCTTCCCCTTTAGCCCCACCAAAACTCACTGTCAGTATCCTCATTTGATATGGAATTTTCATTCACACACTCTGTGATTTGTTTTGGTCCTGATCAGATTTTCCACCTGTGAAACCTTTTCCCCATTTGAAACATAATTGTTGGGACTGTCACACTTGTGCACACTAAAAATTTCAGGTAAAAAATAAAAATGTCCAATTTTGGGCAAACTGGCTTTTTAATAGAAAACTATCAGAAACTTTAATGATCTCTTCATACTGTTTACATGCTACTTCTAGCATTTTTCTCCCAAACCGATTCACCCATAAAACCCTTATGTTTCTTCTTCAGGTATGTTCTAAGAGTATGCTCATGTCTTCTTTAGCTGGAATTGATGATATGTACATGTTGTCAACGGTGAGCCTTTGGACTTTCCTAGCTAACACAGTTAGCTGCAATATTCCCAGATCTTCTCTTCTGACTTGACTATACATTTAAATGTCCTTAGTATTACATGCTGTCCTCTCTGTTTTTTTCTACCAACTTTATATCTCTTAGATTACAATCAGGTTTCAGTCTTCTAGTCACACAAATGATTTGATATGTTTCAAAACTTCAGTTGTACCCCCTTTACTGAGAATTTGTTTCAGGGTCTGCACAGACAAACAGCATAATCTGTTATACTTACCTGACATTTTAAAACAATCACAGTCAAAATAACAACCACTATTTGTTTTAGTTATTATTATTATTATGAATGGTTCATGAAAGTGTATATCCTATAGAGTAAGACAGAAATTAGGGAGAGATTATGGTGTATAGTGTATGATCTACAAGGTGGTAAAAATACCCAGTACAGAATGAATTTGAGCTCTCCTTTCTGTACAGCTTTTGTATTAATGAAACACTTCCTGCTGGCAGAAATAGCAATTTTTTTTCACAATCTTTCAAAATCTGTCACAGTTCAAGCGCTGTAAACGCAACAGATAGTTTAGAAAAGTGCATCATAAGGTTGTCCACTTTCAAAAAGGGGGTGATTTAATTGCTGGATGCATTTTTACCACAAGCAAAGAATAATATCCAGTAAGAAAGACTGAGGATAGAAAATTAAGTCTGCAAAAGAAAAAAGTTGGACAGACTTAAAAGGATTCAAAAGAAATGACATTCTTCCTGCAAGAGAATGCAATGTGTATTATGTTACTTTCCCATCTATTCTGTCAGAGAAAAGCATGTCTACCATAGCAACCAGAACGTTTCATAATTTTATAAAGCATATATGTTAAATCATTAAACTAAAGATGACATATTTGAATTGGCGAGCAGCATTTTTCTAGTTCTTTTAAGCAATAGTTAATAAAATATTGATAAACAACTCATAAATGGTTAAATGTGCTGAATGCTCGAAGTTTTACATAGTTTCTTTCATGTTTTCTAATGCACGTGCAGAAAGATTTCTTTGAAGTAAATACTACTCTTAGAACTCACGATTTTATGTGGCTTTTGCACACAAAACACAAAACCAAATGCAATTATGTCAAGAATTCGATTGCATAGCATAGTTTATATTCCCACTGCCTCACCTTTAACCCTTCTAAGTGGACAATAGGGTTTTCTTTCTTGTTATATAAATTATTGTCTGTGGAAATATTTCCTTGAACCTCTGGACAATTACATTCGATTATCTGTAATGTTATATTTTCAAATTATGAAGGAATACTGTGGCTTGCTATTTTTTCATGCCATTATTCTTTAATGAAATCTAAAGTGACCAGTAACAAAGTTCAAATCATTTGCAGATTTTCAAAATATGGGACTAAGTTTCATTTAAGCACTGCTTTTCCTGCCCTGAAAATGCAAATATATTATGTTTGTTGAAGTAATCAGAGTCAAATTAAAAATCTCAGCACACCCTCTGGAGATTCATAGGATGGTTAGAGTTGGAAGGGACCTTAAAGATCATCTAGTTCCAACCCCCTGCCATGGGCAGGGACACCTCCCACTAGACCAGGCTGCTCACAGCCCCATCCAGCCTGGCCTTGAACACCTCCAGCGATGGGGCATCCACAGCTTCCCTGGGCAACATGTGCCAGTGCCTCACCACCCTTAGAGTAAAGAATTTATTCCTAATAACTAATCTAAATCTCCCTCTTCCAGTTTAAAACCGTTACCCCTTGTCCTATCACTACACTCCCTGATAGAGTCCCTCCCACTTTTCCTGTAGGCCACCTTTAGGTACTGGAAGGTCTCCCCGGAGCCTTCTCTTGCCTCTCCTCACAGCAGAGGTGCTCCAGCTCTCTGATCATCTTTGTGACCTCCTCTGGACCCACTCCAACAGGTCCATGTCCTTCTTATGAATTCAATTCTTCCCAAGCCTTACTTCAAGTAAAAGCTTGAGTGAGTATATACGTATTCAGTATGACAGGAAGGACAAGAGTCCATGGTTTGCTGCAATCTGGAACTTCCTTTGTTACCATCTATCTTCAACTAAAGATGTACTCCTACAGGCACCATCTGCAAGAAGGCCTCATTTAATATGATTTGCCAGTGTGAATAGAAAGTGGAAACAATGTGATATTACCAGACTCAAGTTGTCCAATCAGGAGTAAACAAGAGTAAGCAGAAGGTCCTAGATCAGTTTTAATGACAAAGAGATTTTCCTGGATGGTATTTATCCAGTCATCCTTGTAAGTGCTATATATATATATGGACCACTGAGACTGCCAGCCCAGCATGGATCCGATCGACACTAGATTGGACACCGTCACTGTGAGATAAATAGAGAGACTCCAACTGGTTAGATAGTGTAGAATCCACATGAAAAACAGCTTTATTGCTAGGAATGTCTGTGAAAAGCGATTTTGGAGAAATGTAATATTTTGTTTTGAAAAAAGGTTAAGGTACAGGGAATTTAATATTTTCTGAAGGATCACACCAATTGCATATTAAATTATCATATGTATAGGAATACATTATATTTATGTGTATATTTACAACAACAGCAAACAATTTGTCATCAATCAGTAGGCTCAGTTTTCCTCACCATAATATTTGATAAAGAATAACTGGTGGCAAACAAATAAGAAGATCTTACAATCTGTTCAAGCCATTTGCAAACAGAAAGAAGGGCTACATTTGACTAATATATTTTTTACTGCAAATCCTTTCCCAAGCTACTCACAGGATTAAAAGTATTTAGTACTGGTACACAGAAATACCATAGACATTAAACGCCAGCTAAAATTTGCACATGATAAGTGAATAACACTATAACACTACAAACCATAGAATTGCTGCTTTGGAATATATTGTACTAAGTAACGAACTTTCTGCAGGGTTAATATTTTTGCGTGCATAGGGTGGTATTAATTTGAGTGCAAAAAGTAATTTCACATAAAAATAACATGTAATATGAATTGATATTCAGTCGTTATAATGAGTTTCCATTGATAAGGGTAACAGCAGCAAATCTCAGCCTGAGCTTGGACAACTAATTTGTGTGGTCGTTCTAGCCTACAAAAAGGCTGAGACCTGCAAATCAAGCACTGATATTGAGAGTCTTCTCTTCTTCCCCAGGAGAGCTGTAGCTGTATTTGAGATCTTGAGGTCTTGCCCTCAGTTAGCTTGCCTGAGAAATTATCCTTGGATTACCTTGGATCATTGATTCCACTAATATATGGGCAGTAGGTATTATCTACCGCCAGATTTAAGATTTAAGTTACTAGTCATAAGTGAGTATGGGTCTTGTAAATGGTAATACAACATTCTTTAATGAGCAGCTAATATTTCTGTTGAGCAGCAAACATAGACCACACTCCTCAAAGACAGACTGCTTATAGCATTGCCTTTTCTGCTAGCTCCTTCTTTTAAAGCGTGTGCATTCAAGTTTAAGATCAGTTTTAAAATGCTGGATAAAAAAATAGTACCCTTAAAAGATCTATTTCTCTTTAACAGCTTTTTAAAATCTAGTATTGGCTGTATTAATTTGCACAAAAGATTTAAAAGCAGCCTACTGTAGGCTCTGCTTTTGTGTACTGTGACAGAATGAATTATGAATGATTGCATCATTTACATTCTAAGTTTAGTTTTCAAGTATGGTTGATTTTGCTTAAATGAGAATCCTGCAGCTATTTAGTAATTAGGACTGATAGTTCTATGAAGTTCATAATTGGTCCCCAAACAGGTGTTTCCTTTCTTTTTGAAAAAATTAGGTATATTTTCACCCTGCTGCATGGAGCTCATGGAAATTTCCTGAACATAAAAGTATACAATATTCATAACAATTTTGTATTATAAAATCAAAATTATCCTTCACTTTAAATGCCTACTCTGCTAATGCGTTGAATTTGAACTTCACTCAGGCATCATTTCCAACAGTGCTGTGCACCCTCAACCGTGAACAAAGTTAACAACAACTGCAGTTGCTCCGTACAGATGGGCTGATAATATTTTATGGGAGTCTATAATGAGTGTAGCTATTCTAAATAATAATTATGGATAAGTTAGATACATAATGCTGTTTTTCAGCATAGGCTGTGTCTACCGCATATAGATAGATGTTTTGGATGTATTGAAAATAAACCTGAAAATAAACCTATAAAAATCCTGTATCATTTACATTGACTGAGTGTCAGGAATCACACAATACTTGAAGGGGTCACCCCCTTGAAGTCTCTGTGAATTGTCTTAGCTCTATTATCTTAAGGTTGTGTCTCTACTTTGAAAATGGCAGCACCTGGCAATCATTTATCATTTTTGATTGTTCTCCAATGATTTGAGCTCAGACAAGTTACCTTATCATCAGTGCAGGCAATTTTTATGTAAAGCACCCGTATTGACTACAAGAGATCTGATGGCAGTTTTAAAACCTTTCTGCATTAATGGCCTTCTCACTGCATTTAAGCATGATGTCTCTTAGATGCTGTGATGAATGTGACACTGCTATTATATGTCCTAAGTACCCACTTTGAATGGTGACAACATCTATTCTTCAAAATGGTAATTGCCTAATACTATCTATCTTTGCAATTTATGACCACCTTGGGAAAAATACTCCTTTAAAATTACACAAGTATTTAGACAGAAATATGTAATTAACTAGTTACCTTGTTGGAATTACTTTAGGGTAGCTACATATTATGGGATATTAAAGGCCTTCACTTGCACTCAGATACCATATTTAGCACCCATTTCACATTTTTTTTGGCGATTCGGAAGATGGCTGCTAAAGTCACGGTCTGCGCAGATTCTCTTGGCAGAAAATGGAGGGACTCAGTGAGCAAGACTGTGATTTGTTCCAGAGCGAAGCCAGGCCGATCCGGCATTGAACTACTCTCACACCTGTGTCTGTTTCCCTGCTTATCCTTCAGATAGACTGTTTCAGCCATAATGGCTCTGGGACACATACTCTCAATACAGTCACAATACAGTCACAATACAGTCCTGTTCTTAGTTTGAGTTGTTAGAGTATTAATAACATCAATTCACTGCAATGAATGTTGAGACGTGGAATCTCATAGAGGGAGAGAGAGTAGGGGGGGTGGAAAACTCAGAGAATTATCCACTAGAGCTAAACCAGGCCCTTTTATTCCCAATAAGGGCTAAAATTTGATGAAAACAAAAGTCACTTGACAAGAACCAAACATCTGCTCTTTGCAGTGTAGTTTTTGAAGAGGTATAAAACTCAGACCCAGTCGATGCAATACTGCACCTCCTCAGTATTTAAATGAACAAGAGAATTTGGCATAATTGTTAGATTATATATCATTATTGACAGTCTTTTTAATTGGAGAATAATAGTTTCAGAAAAAAAATTAGGAGGCAGTTACTTTCTGTGAAAAAAAAAAAAACCAACTTTTTGTTCTTTTTCCACTTGTTTCATCCAAAAAAAAAATTGAGTGCTTTAGATAAAAAAATAGATTTTCAATGAAAAATCAAATTTTGGTTTGTTGAAGCCAATTTAACAGTCACATATGGCTTCCTCTACAATCCATCACATTCCCCAGAGAGGCTCCTATAAATAGTTAAACTCCATCTATCTGTGCTCGGCCTTGACTGCCACACTGCTTTTCTCCCATACTTTTTTCTTTGTTTGTGACCAATTATTAACCAAATTGTCTGTTTTCCAGTTCATAGGCTCCTGTTTGGTCCTTCAAGGTGCTAAGCACTGCCAGTTCCATTTGAAGTCCAAAGAACCTCCAACAGAGACCACTGCCCAGGGGATGTTCACTTCCCTGCGTTATTAGCCCCAGGCAAACGATGACAGAGACAGTCCTCTCTGCTCCCAACACCACACAGTTTCCTTGGGCATGAAAAACTACACCCATTCAAGGCTTGCTGAAGGCTGCACTATCTGGCTGGCACCCCTCAGACCCATATTCCCAGCATGCCACTGACTAAGGAGAATAATTAAGCATCACATTTTACACAATTACAATTTATTTTCCCCTCAAATATTCCATGGAGAAATGCTTTTAAAGTGTAAAATGTGTTAGATATCCAACATAAAAAAACCCAGCAAAACATAACAAACAACTGTATTCTGCTGTGCCTTGTTACTCTTTCTGCTATTCAAATGTCTGACAACAAGTCTTTTGTCACTGAAATTAAAAATGAGGGAAGTCAATGACAATTATTTATCATGTAACTATGCAGGATATTAAGAATTATACATTCACCTGAATTTATAAATGTACAAAGATTTATTTAAAACCTCCTCTAGGCAGATTCATGACCATGTATTTTATTATCACAAATGACAAGATGCTGGGAAACAGAACATACATAATGAAGTACTGACTGACGGATCTAAAGGAAAAGCTGAGGATTTGAGAAAGGACAGAAAGTTTGAAATGTTTTAATTTAGTTATAATTAAACTCAAACTTCTTTTGAGGCTAAATCGCTCAGCAGTGCCATTCTGTTCAGTGTCCCGGTGGAGCCAAAATAGGAACGCTGTTGACTTGATACTTCCCTGATCAAAGAATAAACACAGTAAGAACGGTGTTTGTGGCGCAAATGTCTTATAGCTCTCAAAATGATAAATATTTTATTGAGAGAGTACAGAAAAAGTTTGTAACGTTTTGATGGGGCAGAAGGAAGTAAATTTATTTACTCATGTTTTGTGCATTGTTGGGAGATAAAGAAAAAGAGTGAAAGAGTGAAAACTCCAGGTTTCAAAAGTTATCAACAAGCCTTCAGTCCATCTACAACAGTTCTCATTGATTTTGCAGAGCCGGAGGTTGAGTACACACCCCCCCACACCCCCCCACCCCGTCTCTACAGGGCAATTTGTGTCAGACTGCAAATTCCCTGGGAGAAACACGTGTATAAAGGCTGGAAGCAATGCTTCCCAACCCATCTGCAAGAGGAACAACTCAGTGGTACCAAACATTCAAGTTGTAAGATTTGAGAAGCTAATATTCTGGAAGACTTGATCTGAGAGGACATACACAGTGACACAATGGAGACGTCACTCCAAAACTGAGTATGAATACTTTGCAGGATTCCTTGGATTTAGCATCACAACGTGACACTACATCCCCTGCCTCCACTTTCCAAATCATGAAAACACTACTATTAAACACACGCAAAGTCTTAAGGGATTACTGAGAATTTTAAGGAAGATTTCAGCATGTGGTCCTATGAGGATTTATTATGTAAATGAGTGTATATGAGCAAAATTAATTAGACTTTTCAAGTATTTTATAAGAAAGAAGAAAACTGCTTTTCCACTTTCAGCAAAAAACAGGTGGTAACCAGTTTACCTGTCCATATGTAATAGCAACAAAAGAACCTATATCATCCCAGACAGTCATTCTCTATTTCCTTATACTATTTGTGGAGGAAAAGCAAAGTGACAGGCAAGGTTGCAAGCAGAGGAATTGCCCACAAGATGTTTTACAAATTGCAGTAGAAAAAGCTTTTGAAAGGGAAGCAAAATAGAGGAGAGCAGAAACAATTCGATATGCAGCTCTCTAAATTCAGAAGTGCCAGCAGGCGATGTGCAGTTCCTCAGAGTTTTGAAAAACACGTTTGTCAGGTTTAATTATTTATTTGCTTCGCAGAATAAATTCTTCTAAAGCAGAATTGCTTAGCACAGCTTCTAAAAGCAACCGAGCCTTGTACTGATACCTTTATGTACATCTAGTGAAGAAACTGAAAATACATTGGATTGCAGAGATGATGGGCACTCAAATTCAAAGGAAACGCTCTCTTTTGTGCTTACAGCTTATGCATCCCCTCTGCCACCTGGGCCCAGGTGTCCAAACCTGCAGCAGGTACCTCAGCCAGCAGCAGCACTCTGCCCTCCGCGCCACCCTCTTGCCACAGCTTCCCCAATGGTCTGCCCTGCAGAAGCCATGACAGAGCAGAGCTCTCCGAGGGGAGGACGGGCATTCTGTCTCCCCCAGCGTGCAGAAACTAAGCACAGTCATCTTATCCCACCAACTTTCAAAACAGTGAAAGGGGAAGGTCGTATTCTGTATTTTTCATATAGATTGCTGGTCTCTCAAAGCCGTGAGGAGGAATGTGTTTCACAATACACGTAGCAAGTAAACTGGGATGCACTGAACCTGTGGCCCTTATCTGCAAATAATATACATTACTAAAATATATTTAAAGTAGGTTTAATATATACTATTAAAACATCTCGAGGTTTCTGACAAGTTCTGTTCTCTGTAGAAAATAATTATACAAATGACGTATCTGTTATTAGACAGCTTTGATTAACTGCAAGTGCCAGAGAACTGAAAGTTTTAGTAGAAAATTCTGTTCACTTGAATTGACCAAGAAATTGGCTATTTTAACCTAAGGATGTGGTCACTTTTAATGACTGTATTCTTTGGCTTAATAACTCCATGCCAATAAAAGTGAAAGGATCAGAAACTAGTCTTCTCTACTTCTGCCATTTGCTGCTGTTTCCAATTGCCCTACGGAGTTGTGACTGCCGTGCTAATGCATCCTGCTCGCTAGTGGGTTTTCCCGGGGCTTTTCTTGCACAGCCTCTTTTTGTCACACTGGAAAGTTTGCATTTGACAGCTCTGGGTGAGCGTCTGTGTCCTGGCAGCTGAAGTACACGCTGCGCATCTACCGAGTGTGCTCTTCATACTGATGGGAGATAAGCTGCTGGTTGGAGATTTTGATTTCTCATCTCTCCGTGTTGGTTAAAAGTAAATTTTTCTGGAATCAGAATCTTTTATACACATTTGCTTTTTAGGGTGTCTGATTTTACACATCGGGTAGCTCCCGCTCTCACAGCCATATGTTAGCACCGAGACTGCACTGGAGTTTAAAACTCTCACTCTTGTTGTAGTGCTATACGGCTTTCATTTTTTCATATTTTGCTACATTTCTATTTTCTGCTACAAATATCTTTTCTATTTTAATAAGATTCCTCTTGAATTCTCTGTTAGCTAGTATGAGTGCTGTAGTATGGTGCCTTCCAATGTGACTATTTTGCCTAGCGTATGGGCTTAAAGGATTTTGTTTCACCTGAATTCGAGCACTTGTGATCTTCTCCCATTTGGGAGATGCATATACTGGTCAGAAAATCCATTTAAATCCATTTAAACAACAAAACACTACATACATCAGCAGTGGAAATAGAGCGTCCAATCACAGGCTCCTGAGACTGGCAAGCGTTACATGTTCTTGCCTAGTGTACTTACACCTTGCCAGCTTGATGGCAACTTAGGCAAGGCTAACTTCTTCAGGCACATTCAAACAAGCCTCATGTTTCAGTTTGGTTCCCTGATAGCCTTTTTTCCGCAATCAGTAAATCTCTTTCCTTCAGCCACAGTCGAATCTTTGTTAGGCTCTGTCATGGGCTTTTTCCATTATGGGACAAAGCAAGTTTTGTAGGTTCACAGCCACAGCAAAGATAGCAAAATTAATAGTTTTGGTATTACCCTTTAACTCAAGGCTTTGCAAAGAGATGGCTATCACAAGCTATTATTTTCTTTCCTGTGGGTATTGCAGACATTTCACTACTAAGCTAAGTGTACTCTGTATACAGTCCATAATAAGGTCAACATGCCCAGCCTCATAAATTCTCACAGGATGACTCCAAATCTATTGAAAGCCTTTTACAATCCATAACATGTCCTTCCTCAGTTCCATGTTTGGACAAGTCCACGAATGGCTATAGGGACAAGTCAAAGCTTTTTCCTTCCCTTCCCTTCCCTTCCCTTCCCTTCCCTTCCCTTCCCTTCCCTGGCTAAGAGAGTCCTGGCACTGCCTCAATCTTAACACTAAAGGATGCATATGGGAGAAGGTGGCTCCTTGCCTGCCATCCTGCTCATGGATAGCCAACTGACTTGGGGCACTGCATGTCTTACTTGTTCCTATGGCTTCAGTTCCAATCATTATTTCGATATAGGACTCAACACAATTATACTTTTAAAAAGTGATGGTGAAAAAAACAGCCGAAAAAAAAAACCCAGAAGAGAAAAGAATGGGTTTGAACACTTGACTCATAACTAATAGGATTCTTCGCCCATTGTATTTAGAGTAATTATATTTGAAATGCCTGGGGAATTGAAGAAAGAATTTTTTCACCTGACATGACACATGATGGGGTAGGTGCTACAGCGCTTTTTCTATAAGCTAGACGCATCTGAGATTTCCCACAGATATTCTACAAATCATTCCTTAGTCTACTTAACCTTCATTAGTGCTGTCACGATCCTTCCAGAAAGGAGAAGAGATAGAAGAAAATTGTTTAATCTTCATTTTATGAATGAATTTAGTTGTGGAATCTTTTATCAGATAAGAATACCTTCTTGTGCAGATCACTGCTATGTAGTTCTGGCACCAAAAAATAATACTGTGCCATATTTTTTATTTTACTAGTGATTCTCTGTGAATCAGTACACTAGCCTTTTTATACTGGAAAATTAGTCAGAAAACCTGTGAAAGGCAGCAACTTCAGCATCTGTTTGTGAATAACGCTACGGATTTTTTTTTTTTTTTTAGTAACTTGTAAGAGGAAGGTTTAAAACTTTATAGTCTGATTAGTGCAGCAGATACTGTTATAACTTACTTAAAATACAAATCTAGAATTCTTCTACAATTGCCATAAATTACCTCAGACATACACAGATGTAAATGAGAACTGAATCAGTTTATTGTGTCTCTCTGGTTTAACAGGAATATTACCAATGCCATGTTTCTCAACCTTGCTTCATTTGAACAATATAACTGTCCCAAGTTTGTTCTTACTTCTCTCTTCCTTCTTTGTTTCATTATTTCCAAGCATTTGTCCAGCTTTTCTCTACAAATCTTTGTAGATCCTTGGTATCTGTCAGCTCCCGACTGTGGTGTATCCCTTGGGAACAAATGAGATACCAATTTCTAGTAGGTAGAAGTCAGTATAACATTTTGTCTAGCTACATGTGTACACACATAGAAAGCTCTTCCGTATTCCAGATGTTCAAGCATATGGAAAAAAATATTTGGTGAATTGGAACCTTTTCATGTAATTATTCTGTGAAAAGCTCTCTAGCTGTCTACTTCACTGACAATTTTCTAGCTTTCCGAATGTAGAATGGGTTGTCGTTCACAGATGTATCTACACCTGCAAACCTAGTGCCTAACATTACATTTCTGATACTAAGAAAGAACAAGTTGGGAAGTAAGCTGTGTGCCGTATACTGCATCTTATCCTTCTGATGGGCAGACAACATATGTAGGGAATTCCCATTCAGAGAACAGATCAAAGAGAAAATTGCTTGTTCTCTATTTTTGAAGTAACATGATGTTTTGAAAATTAAAATCTTTATCTGATCCACGAGCTTTTTCTGATGTTCTAGAAAATATCAGGTAAAATGTTATTCATTGAAGCATAACTTTTCTGTCTAGCTTCAGCAGCACTGTTAATGCAGGTCTATATCTAATGTTTTGGTACTTATTATTATTAATAATGATAGCAACAATTCTATACACAGCAGGTCTCCTGCAAGCATAGCTGCCCAGTTTACCAAGATGGCAAAAACTGTAACCTTTAGAAAATTAGAAAGATTATGTTAGAATTTTTCTTTAGTGCTTGCTAGAGAAATCTGCTGTACAGTTTTTCTCCTGGACATTACTGTTCTGGACCTTCATATATTTCATGCTACTGTTTTCTGCTCTGAGACTTTAGAGGTCCGTGAGAGCCATGTTATCAAAACAGATACAGACAGCTTTCATATTTTGATTCTTATTATATATAGTTTTTGAGATAGCTTGAGTTCTTCCATTCCCGTAATTTCCTCTTCATCGCTGTGTCCTTTTCCTACTCTGCCTAGAGTGAGATTTAGCAGAAAAAAGGTGTTTTGAAATACAGGGAATGATCTTGCTATTTCTTTTGAATACCATCATTACTGGAATTCAGTTTTTAAAAAAGAACCAACACAAAACTTGCTAAGACCCGTGTCATAACGCTGCCTTCCCCACAATTAACAGAAAGCCATGCCATTGGTTCATTTATTATATCCTTGCCTGGCAGACGACGTACAAAATCGGCTGCTTTTTTTGTCTCTCCAAACCGGTCTTTTCTGGGCAGGCTCCTTTCTCCTTTTCTGAAATGAAGTCTTTCCTCGTGAATGGTGCCTGACTGACAGCCTTGAGAGCTCAATTTTTCTTTATATAGAGAGCAAATTCACAGTCAAAGTTTGTAGTGTGAGACTGCCCACAGCGACCTGTGCACCATGCCCACACTGGTTCAGCAGAGCTCTCCACTTCGGATCAGGCCCTAGTTAAGTTTGTAAGTGACTTTTTCCCTGATGAATCTGACAGCTGAAATGCAACTTGTATAAATTCTATTAATTTTTGTAATATGACATCAACATCCCAGGAACTATGTTGAAACTACCAGTTTATTTCACATAGAGTTGGGGATGGATTTTAATTTGTTATCCTTAAAATCCTTTCAATCTAAGCCCTATCTTTGGCATATTATTTCTATGTAAGTAATCCTTCTGGAACAGGAGTAACAACATTTATCATCTCTTTGTTCTAGGCGACCAAAAAACACATTCTTACTCTATTTTGGTGATCATCTCACTGTATTATATCACAAATCTGTGCATCTACGCACCCACAGCAGTTCTGGGCTCATAAGGATTTAATTTTCTTGTCTCTCCTCAAAGGCTGTTAGGCAGCCAGTTGTTCTCCTTAGACCCCAGGCAGAACTGAGTTCATATAACAAGTGTCACGTCCCCTTTAAAATGGGCGTTTTTCAGGTGCTTTTGTGTGCACTAGAGACCCTACATTTAATTTATCTCTTTGGAGAAGTGCACAACCAGCACTTTCCAAAGAGTGAAGGCACCTACACAATTCAGTAAAAACAAATGAAAATCAGACATCCAAATCTGACCTCAGTAGTGAGCCAAAGCAGAAAACCTTTGGCAAAAAAAGAGCCAAAGACGAGAGGAACTGTGCTAAAACTCTTCTTTGCCAGGCCACAGAAAGAGGCATTAGAAACTTTTATTGTATACTGTTAGCAACGACCTAAATAATACTGCTCATGACGGTTTCCTACCTGCAGCCTCCCCGCAGAAGGGGCCGGGAGCACCCGCGAGCCCCTGAGCAGCTCCTGTGGCCTGGCCAGCAGCGGGCAGCTGCAGGCGGTGGGAAATTGTATGCTAAAGCAGGTTTACAGAGTTCACCAAATCCTTATGTAAAAATCTATAGAACAGAAGAAGATCTATTATTAAATATAATGAACCGCATTATCTTATAAATTGCACAGGGAGGAATTTAAATCTCATTTTTCTGTATCCAGCTCTTCATTACCATTTTGGGAAGAGTTAGAAGCTACAGCTCTCCTTCTGCCTGTTGTTTTTTAATCCTCTCATTCTCAAGTCACTCACTATAGCATAAGAGTGCCATAAAGCTAATGCTGTGAAGTTTTATATCCGTGTAGTAACAAATCCTAAAAGCAGAAGGCACACTTGTTGCTTAGACGTCCCTCTTCTTGAGCTGCTTCCCAAGCCTGTTCCCCTATTCCTAACTGCATGCCAGCTCTCTTCATCTTCCTGCTGTGAAACTCAGCACAAGGTAGGGGCAGATGAGTGCAAAATTCAACTCTATTGCAAAGCAAACACGTTTATTGCAGCGACAGGTACGAGAAAAGAAAGTTTAAAACTGAGTATCAGTTTCATTTATTCATTCAGTTTTGGGTTAAGATGGGTTTTTATAAACTAAGTAGCCCTAATTAGGCTACAGAGACATTTTAAACAGCATGGAGATTTTAAGGTGTTATATGCATCCAGGGTTGCTTGAACCCCTTGGGCTGAGAACGATTACTGCAGAATGCTATTAATTTTGTAGCGTGCTTTATGCTGAACTGTAGGTGTCATAAAAAAGAACTTGAGAGGAAGAGCACGCTTTATTTTGGCATGCAGAATGGAAGGCAAAGCAGCTCCCTTGGGCTGACAGTATAACTGGGGTGTACTTATTCTAAGAGCACCTGATTATAATT
The DNA here is from genome assembly GCA_013398815.1 of Ibidorhyncha struthersii. Taxonomy (NCBI): domain Eukaryota; kingdom Metazoa; phylum Chordata; class Aves; order Charadriiformes; family Charadriidae; genus Ibidorhyncha; species Ibidorhyncha struthersii. The sequence goes on along the minus strand of VZSZ01003187.1, from coordinate 420,702 downwards.
GCTCCATACAAAGAAGGGCAAACATATCTCTTCAAATTTACTTACTTGCTCTTCCTTCTCCTGCTATAACCACACCACCACAGCATCCACATCCCTACAAAGCTGCAACACCAAATCCAGCTGGTCATAAGACTCCAAGTGCTATTCACAAAAGAAGCATCATGGTCACAGTGCTTCTTCCAGCTACTGGATAGCAGCTCAAAACCCACCTCGTAACTACTACTGGATCTTGTGAGGGAAATCACTTGTTAGTTTGATTCTGTCTCATTCTAGAGTTTTCTTCCCCATAAGCATATCACAATGTGCTGTGGGGAAAATGCCAGCAGTATCACCCCTGGAAAACACAATATAGAGCAGACCAGAAAAAATTGCATCATGAGACATTTTGCAGAATCTTAAACTCCGTGCAGAACTTTGCACTGATTGGCAAGCAATGTTCTGAAGCCAATAAAGGGAGATAGCATGGTACTGCAGTTTCTGTTTAGTTAAACATTGCATGAAGAGATAACAAGCCAACCTCATGTAACTTCTCCATCGAGACAAGCCCAAAGGACAACAGCAAAGAACACAAAGTAGTACACATAGATATGGTGAGGGAAGAGGAAGCTGCAGTCTCTTATCACATCAAGATATACAAAATCCCGTTATTTAGCAGGAATCAAGACAGAATCTAGGCTGTGAGACATGGTGGTCAGAAAGGAGAAAGTAGTACTAGATCTTCAGAAGGTACTTGGGGAAACAACTGCCTTAAAGTTATCCTAAAGGACTAGTATCGTAGATGTGGAGTGCCAACTTTTGAAGGAAACACTGACTTTTAAAGGAAAAATAGATACCTTGTGAAAAGGGATGACACAATCTACCACGGTCCTTTCTCCAGCACTGTTTTCACTCTGGCGATACAATATTCTGTCTCTGTAAAGTGATCCCCATTGTCAGCTGGGTACATTTTGTCCCAAGTTACTGTGAAGTGCTGCTGCCTGGTACCACTTTCATTTCAAAATCAGTTGCATTTTAGTACCAAGGAAACAAAGAGCATCACCTTAGCTTACTTTGGGGGGGAAAAAAGTCTACACAAATGATGTGATTATCATTACCTCTTAATGCACTCCATTTTCCCTAATTTTCCTAAACATAAATTTCTTCCAAATAAAAAAAAATTGAGACCTAATTTGTAATGTATAAAGACTATGGTAATGGTCACACCTGAGCATATTTTAATAAGCCAATTTAGTCACTAGGCAGTATTTATGGCTGTATTTCAGAGGCGATTACTAATTTGTTGACCTTTTCTGTTACTAGGAAGTCTTCAGGTTGCTCATGATTTCCATTAATTTGTCAATTAACTTTACTCAAAAACCTCTTCTGTAACTTATGAAAAGCGCCCTATATCTTGATGACAAACTTCCTTGAGAATATTTAAGATTCCATATTCAAAACATGACCTGGGTGGAGCATCACTGATATTCTGAACGAATGGAACAGGAAGACGGGTTAAAGAGGCTACTGGGTGGTTTCTGCTAGGAAGAAATGAAAATAAGCAAAATTAAGTGAACAATAGATACCATTCAAGTTTTTCCTTTCTGAGCTGCAGAAACCTTGTCCAAGGCCTTATTCCTAAGAGGAAAATAGGATACTGTAAAGTTTATTGGCTTGCTGTAGAGTTTAAAGTTATTTCATCTTATGACAGTTGTAAAATGTAACCCCAGAGGGAGTAAAAAGGTAAATAAAGGGTTTGGATTTAAATCCTTCTCTGTTTTCTTTGCCTTTATGCTTTGACTCTAGAGCAACTGGCTTGGCCACTCCACCTCCCTTGCTTATCTCCTAAAACATTTCTAGTTCAAATACCCAAACATATGAGCTAGATGCTCACTTCTCACATTCATTGTGGGAATTGAACTCAGAAGTGTTTGCTGGAACCAAGCACAAGCATATGTTAAAGCAGCAAGATAGGAAACAAAAATTATTTGATCTTATTTACCTAGCTCTACTCCAAATGGCACATAGAAAAAATCTAAGCAGATATCTTCAGAATATTAGAAAAGTTACAAGTTCTTGAGATCCCAATATAGGTTGCTGTTTATAATTCTTTCCTTGTAATCTACACATACCCGTGCCCCAAGAAAGAAAAGAATGATGCATCAAAATTAGAACAGAAATTATCAAATATCTGTTGATCATAAAAATGACACAAAAAAATCTCTCCAATTAACTTCATAATGTTGTAACACAGCTGCCCGCTCCTTTTTAGATTTTCTTTCACTCATAAATATCCATCTTTTTTTTTTTCTAAATAAGCAGGTGGAAGCAGCATAGTATTCAAATCAATACTTTCCCTTCTGTGCTGTTTGCCACATGTTTGATCACTGCTATTTTATACTGCCTGCTATAAATACTGTATTAATTAATCTATTAGGAAAGATCGCTCTTCCCCCCCCCCGTATTTTTTAAACTCCTAATATAACAGAACAGAGAACAAGGTACTACAATTGCATTTTCATATCTTTTCTGTAACAGACATCCCATTCTTCTCTTGCATCCCACTACTAACGGTTTGTGTGAGCATAAAGAAATGGCATACATTTCTCCATTTGTCAAAGGAGCTCCATTTACATTTCCATGGTGACATACACAGCTCTGTTCTTTGTTACTCAGGAGTAAAATGTGCAGGAACTCTGCCACATACTAGAAATGTCAGTACATGCAATTTTAATTGCAAAAAGTCCTTCTCCCCTTTAATTCTATTATTTCTGTCTTGCTCACTTGCCAACTGTCTTGGCATTACTGGCTGTTTCACAACGCCCAACTTCTAACTGAGAGGGCAGGAAGCACAGCCTTCTCCTAGGCATTTGGTACAGGTCCAAATCCTGCCATCCTCACTTTTTACTAAATTCTTGTTCTCGCACAATTCCCATTAACTGATGTGAGAATTTTTACTGCATAAACACGGAGTCGGGTTGTTCAGATCCGGCCCAGTGTCTGTAAAGTGCAGAGCTCCCGTTCTCATCAATAGGCCTATTTAACTGAGCAGGAACCACTGCACCTGAGTGCAACCTGCAGAATCAGGCTTCAACGGTTCAATCAGTGCTTTCCTCCAGAAAGAAAATTTTCAGTCCTTTGACCTGACATGTTCGCTTACACTGGCCTATAGAAATGGGAGAGACATTGCAAATACAGAGTCTATTTCTGCCTCTCAGTAATAAATCATCATATTTCTCCATTGAGACAGTAAGACGTATGGACAATAAAATGTTGTTGGCTTGACTTTTCATGGCTCACTCAAGTTACAGACTACAGAAAAAAAAATTGGGCCTGGTTCTCACCTGGCAGAGCCAGCACAGATCCAAAAAAGAATCCAGCCCGCTCTTTCTGAAGTGCCATCATGGTCATCCTTTTCAATATCACTTTTCTTCCTCCTTGCAAGGCAAATGCAATAGTGCCTTTCTCCAATAAGGCCCCATCATGGTCCTGCCGTTTCAGAGGGAGTGAAACCTGACTCCTGTTGCCAGCCTTAAAAATCAAATCAATCACGTGCACATTTTAAAGCACGTTTTGTACAAATGCCCCAGGGAAAAAGCACAAAGAATGTAAAATACTGTAAAATAAATATTTTAAAAGCTAAATAAGACAAATGGGTTTTTCATTTTGACCTAAAAATAGAAATGATTTTGAAGTTGTAAAACATAAAAGAATCACATTTCATAGTTGTGGGGACCAGTGAATAAATGGGTAAGGTCCATTAGGTACTGTCCATACATGCGGACGAGCCAAAAGCCTTTTAGAAGCTGAAAAATGTCTCTTGATTAAGCTTTCAAAAGACAGAACCAAGAGATGCAAACCCTTGTAAGCTGGGATCAAACTTTAAAGTTAAACCTATTATTACAGCAGGTCAATTAGGTTCTTTTCAAACCAGGCTAATACAATAGAAAAAAATTTTCATCTGTGAAGCTATTTTCAGGACCTGATAAGGCTATGCTCAAAGGTAACATCAAAGGCTGGATGTTGGAATATTCACAAATAATAGAAACCTAGACACAATCAAATCAAGATTAAAGTTTCAGCAACTACTTTGAAAAAATGTCTTCTGCTTTACAGAGACTGAAATACAGCAATATGGTGTTTTTTTTTTTTAAAAAAAGAGAATTGCTACAGCCACTGCATAAATCTTTTCCTCTCTCTGCTGTCCCTGAAGAATCAGCTCTTGTCCCACAGTCTCTCCTGGGGTGGGGTTATGTTTTCCCTTTTCAGCTGTTCAGATTTTTGTTTTCCAAAACATGTTAATCCCATGGTCTCCCGACTATGTCGCTGGATGTGTCTATATTAGCTAGTAAAAATAGTTCAATAAAAAACGGTATGAGTATCTCAGGTAATGCAGATATAACCTGGATTACAAAATTACACATAATATTGGATTTTAAGTCGAATGTACTGAAATTCTTCCCTCTGGAGATCTGACCAGTGTGGAGCAGAGATCAGACACCTTCTTGAAGCCCGGTTTATTTTAGCAATGGTACCCAAGCACTTAGGGAAAAATACCATTAAAAAACAACAAGGATTTTATATTTGCCTTTTCCTGAGCTTGTTTAAACCCAATGAATCTAGCAAAGAGGCAAAATCATCAAAATGAATAGTTTTGAGATTAGCATTTACTGTTTTGCAAGTAATTGTAAAGATGCAGTTAATATGAACCATTCTTTGTTGCTTGCTTTTTTCTGAATAGGAAAACAAAACCTTTAGCAGAGTCACTATTCACAAATGTGGGATTTTTTAATGACTGTTTTTTGGTGCAGGTGGCTCGGTGACTTATAGAACTTTTTTTATTTTAAACAGCTTCTATTTGCTGTATTATTATTTAAAAGTTATTTCCAGTGCATTCTACTACTACTCAAATAGGAACTTGTACCTTTTCTTTCAGAGATTAAGAGGAGCCCAGTCTAGGAACTCTGCCTCTTAATTCCTTTTATTTATTCCATGCATATCATAGTAGCTTTTAATGCAAAGACATTTGCTGAAAAGGGACACTTCCCTGTGATGACGTATGGGGAGTCAGCAGTAGGTGATAGGCAGCAAAGTAACACTCAGTGAGCGTCTCATGCTCTTGCTGGACGTTGTGATTGCAGGAGCCAGAATAACGGCTCTTGCCATGGAAGGTCCCTCAGCAGCCACCTCTTGACACCACAGAGGAATGAAACCTATTCGAATCCACCACTGTTCTTGCCTTTTGCTCAAGCTGTAATTCATCTGTGCATTAGTTCTTGCATCCATCTCGTATTCCCTCTCCTGCCTGTTCAGCACCTGACTCCTGGTTACTGCTTCTGCCTCTGGCTTAGTCCTGTGATTCCTGTGTCTAACCTTATATCCATCCTTAGAGCTGCTGAATCTCTACAGAAAGTGAGCTAGTCCCAAAGCAGGCACTCTCGTAAAAATCATAAACTGTGCTGAAAAGCTTCACTATTTTTGTGATATTTCCACCATAATTTTTACTGTCATTTAAAATATATTAACAAGGCTCTTTACCATAGAATTTTAACTGTACAATTTCTGCAGAATATCTATCACTATTATGAAATTTCCTTTCTTGCTGAATCTGAAATAGGTCAAAAATATCGATCTTCCCATGAATTAAAAATTCTAGAAGAACTTTTTATAGAAATGTCAAATGATTTTGTAGAAACAGTTCATCTCATTAATTCTTTTCAGTTCATTATTGTTTTGATCTTACTTTTAATTGATTATATTCTATTACATAAAGTAAAAAATGAAATGTTTTTAAAGCTAAATTCTGCTATTACCATTAAAAATATTGATAAAACAAGTACATTACTCTGAAATGCTCCAGTAAAATTAAATCTGCATTTTTCCAGTGAGAAACTGCTCCCTACATTTTTTTCTTTTTTTTCTTTCTTTATTTTTTTTTTTTACCAGTATTAATTTTGATTAGGCTTAGCACTGTGCCAGAATTCAGAGATATCTGATGGATGTTCTCAATTATATCCAATACCTGTGGCTACAACAGGCCATGCTGACAGTCAGGAATAATCAGCATTTAAACGTGCCTGGATGTAGGAAAGAAATCCATTACACCTTCTCAAGCAGTTACAGGATGGATGATTCTTCTTATACTCCCTTATTGCAGGGATCCTCAAGTGTCTGCTTAACTAGGAGTCACGCAAAGCCACCTTTATATTGGATATTGCAGATATAAGCCCTCTATATGGACATGAATAGACTAAATATTGCAGTACCTTAGATTTTATGACTTGGCAAGAAGCTAAGTAGAGTGGAAAGCTGTAAAAATAAAAACTTTCAGCTCCACTAAGCTGAAAACTGATATCTAAGATATCAGAAATATAGCTGCTGGTTCACGTAACTAAAAAACTCATCCTCCCAAAGGGTTCTTCCCCCTCCCACACCAATTCGACTAAAGCTGATATGATGCCAAGAGAGATGATTGTTAGACATGAGGTTTATCAGTTCGCTGAGGTGACTCAACTCTACATCTTTTAATCAAACCTAGATTTTTCAGTCTCTAATTTCTTCCAGAAAAGATTCTGAACAGAAGGTCACAGGCTCAGGCCCACTCAAGGTAGGACAGAAATAATGATTTTAAGGAAAGCATTTCTGGAGGGATTTATCAAGGATAGCAATTATTCTCATGATGTGAGGCATGCCTGTCCTCAGTAGTTTGCAAGGGTAGAGGGGTTTCTGAATATCCAGTCACTGTTGTTGCTGAAGGTTAAACCTGGTCAAGGATATTTGCTAGGTTATATTTTCTCTAGAACGATTTCCAAAGTTGGGTATGAAATGCATGTCCTGGAAAAAATAGCAGGAAAGACCCAAATAGTAAATAGCTGAGTGGCTGAGACACTCAGATGAGACCCAGACTATGCGTCTTGCTTTGGATTATGTAGAACAGGGATAATATTCCAGGTAAGTACCCTAATCGGCCACATGGGACAGCTGCCAATCTTTCCCTTTATAAATATTTATTAGTTCAGAGAAAGAAGGACGGACACAATAGCTCGGTGATTAGAGCGGAGTTGAGTCTGGGAATCAAATCAAACTCCAGCTGAAACCTGGTCTCAGACTTCTTATTCTCCAATCAGAACTAAATGCGAACTGTGATGTGAAATCGAACCACTTTGGCCAAAGATTAATCACAACTGGAGAAAAACTAAAACATGTACATGTTTGACTGTGCCAGGAAATATATCGAATGGACATGACACTTGGTCTTGGTTGAGTCCCCTGTGCTTTGCAACACAGAGACAGCTAGAAAATCAGCTAGGGATGAAGCCGGGATAGTTGAATTCACCATCTGCAAATGGACATGTACTGGCAATGACAGAAGCCAGCAGATGTAGGGCCTGATAGGTCTCCATACAGGCTAGTGGTCTATTTCTGTTACTATAAATTGGGTCCGAGTGATTTGTCCTACTTGGGGCTGCAGACAAATCGGGATGTAAGGAGCCATAACACTGGCTTACACTCTCCTTTGCTATTGTGTCTGCTATGCCAAATAGGAATTTAATAGAACTAGTCTAAAAAGTTTTGAAAGCGTCCCATGTAAAAACTTGCTTTAAAAAAGAAGAAAGAAAAAAGATTACCACTTTCATTGCTGAGGTAATGCAAGTTTCATATAATCTAATAAAGTTTTAAATAAAGAGAGTAAAAAAAATTCAAGGCCATTTTTTGGTATCAGAAAATTAGAAGATGTGATGCTACCTCTAGAAAACCTGCAACAGCAATTGTCAGAATAGTTTATTGTGCACAACAGTTTAAAATGAGACAATAACATTATTTAAGCCATAATAGGAAGACAGCATCTAACATCAGATAGACGACAGCAGCAGAAGTAACAAAAAGCAGAGTGAGAAGAGCATTACTGATACAATAAATGTTACTTTTCAAGAGGAATTCTATAGCTTTCAGATTCTGTTTTCTTATGCACATTTAGGATAGGATAATTCCAGCTGGATAATGAATAAGTCCTTCCAATTGAAAAGTCAATATTTAACATCCATTGTGTTCTGGTTTGTAGGACATGCTCCATTCAGATAATAGTGATTTAAATCAAATTAGCTCCAAAAATGTATGGAAGAAACATTGAATATGTGCCATGAATCAAAAGCACGTATTTTACAACACTAGACTTATTATAACACTCCTATCTGCAGACTTAAGATCAGTATACTGTCTCCCTGTGCTTACTGTGTTTATCTTAAAAAAGGCGGCATAAGATTCCTTTGAATTAACCCACTAAAGCCTTTTTTTTTTTTTGTCTACATATCAAACATTATGAAGACTACAATTTAATAGTTCCAGGCTACTTTAATGCTTTGTCAACAGGATGGAGTTCGCATTTGTTAACTGATAATAATTTAGCATGCATTTAACCTCACATTTCTCCCATTGTCCCTTCTCAGACTGTGGACAACAGTGGATTCACATTTTTATTTTGTAAATTTAAATCCCTAAGTGAAACTAACTGTGATTGGAGTTATGAATATTAGGACTCTATAACACCATAGAGTCCAATTCTGCTCTTTCCCATGTGTAGCTTTTACATTGGATTTAGACCAACAGAACAAATAATTTTATTGCTGGGGCAATGAAAGCATGTTAATTGAGATTTGTAACACCATATTGGGGAGGAAAATATTATTTGTTTTACACATGAGGAAACAGACATGGACAGACAAGAACATTCATTGAGTTGGTCTCAGTTCCATTCCAGCTGTTTTAAAATGAGAAAAATTAGCCTGAAGTTCTTTCAATACATGTAGTTTAGACATCTATTATTGATTTTCTGAAACTATCCTGCACCTCCCTTTTTCATGGTGGGTATGTTGTATTAAAGCACAGACATATTGGATCAGCACATACCCCTGGCAATTTTTTTTATCAGTAAAATTGTATATTTAAAATAAATAGAAGATCTTCTTTCCTCTGTATTTAAATGTTCTTTTTAATGGAAACGTGAAGAGCTTTGACCTCACTGAACAGAGGAGAAAAGAGACAAGGCAATGGTAAGGTATACAATTGAAGTTTTATCCAATGTTTTTGAGGATAAGAGCACAATATTAAATTAAGTGTCTAAAATAAGAGTTAGAAATATATCTTTGAATGGAAGGAACAAGGGTTACAGACACAATGAAGTACAGTTTGTAAAATAGCTGTATTAGATGCTTTCTTTCCCTTTTTTTTTAATAAGAAGAGTTAAAATAAGTAAGTGACGTATGGCATCATACATTATCCTTGCTAATGTTTTAGTGCTATTACTCCAACTGGTATAAATCATTTACTGTCCTTATACACACTTCAACCATGAATGCAATAACCTGGTGGATCATTAAAAATAATTAAAATGTAAGGGGATGGCTAATTTGAGATATTCCTAAATGCTATCCTGCATAGCTTGAAAAATCTTTCACTGTGCTTAGAGACAGAAGTGGAATATCGGATTTTATAAGCTATGTAGCAAAGGATATCATTAAGTTTTGGATGAAGAAGTGCTCCCCTAACTTTTAACTACAGTATCACTAACTGATAGGAAAGGTAATGACAACCCTTACTGATTCTGAAAGTCAGTTAACACACTTTAATGAATGCGACCTTGGAAATACAGAAAATGGCACTAGAAACAACCTTTTGAGGTCAACTAATCCAACTGCTTCTGAAAGGCAAGATGACTTCGACCTAAAGTACTGCTGATAAATTCTTTTCTAGCTTGTTTTTGGAAGTCCCAGTGCTGGAGATTTCACTCCTGGGACCACCTACTCTAGTGCTGAATGAATTTCATACATGCATAACTAGCAATTATGCCAGGTATTGGCGTGGACATTTTGAATTCCTGGTAAAGTCATAATCTTCTTTCTTCTCCACAAAAAAATAGGTGTGTCTGGTGCACCACTATATCCCATCTATACGACTATTAATTGTTACCTAAATACTCCAGCTCTTCTCTACCCAGCTACCAGCAACAGACCTGATCCCAGAATGCTCAGCTGCTTCCTCCCCATCATGTGATGTACATTCTCAAATAAAATATTACAGAAGAAAACTAATAATGATGTGTCTGAATTTCTACTGTTTTGCAGATGATTTTTCAAAGTTTGTTGAAAGCACTGGTTCTTCAAGAAATGCACAAGAAGCCTCTGTAGGGTATTAGTTCTTACTCTCTGTCTCTTATATGCTGAGCTGAACTGCTGAGAGCAGGCTCTGTGCTTGAAAAGCTTTGTTAATAAAAAGCCTGTTTAATTTCTCCTATTCTTTGTCGATCTCCATTCCTCTGAGAAGTTGAATCAAAGAAGAAAACAACCTGGAAACAGTATAGTGCTAAACCCAAGTAATCATGATCAGAGTACACGAATTGTACAAGATCTCAGGCATTTCCTTGGGAAATCACGTAGACATAGAAAAGTGGGAGGATTTTCTTCTAGAAAAGATAACATAAAAACTATAAGTAAAGTATTTGCACACTGAAACACTGAAATGTAAGACCAAACTAAAAAGCTGATATTACTTGCTTTAGTAATTACTAGCTTTAGTAATAAGTGTAGTATATATTTAATAGGAAAAAACAAATGAAATGCAGAAAGCTGCTGTTTTCATCCTGAATGTTCTTTTGGAAACCAGAAATTCAATAGCAGCTTGACTGTACTTTACCCATTAGGTTTAAAGTTGTATGAAGCCATCTACCTATAAGTAACCCTCAGGTAATTATGCAAAACATCAACTGCTTTTCAAGACCTGTGAAGACTGGAAAGCATACCTGGGTATTTTCTGCATGCCAGTGACACCACAATGTCTATGAATAATGTTACCTTTGTGTTTTGAGCACAAAAGGCATTCAGCAGTTGCAATAATAACTCATTAGACAAATGGCATTAGCTAAATAATAACAGAATACAGAAACCCACAATTTGATAAACCAGTCCAAATCCCAAGTGAAGAGGGAAAGATCACAGATACCTGGATCATGAAAAGAAGAATTTTGGCAAATGGAGAAACAGACATCAGGTAGAGTAAGTGATTGTCTGCACACTATCAGTTCAGAAGTTTGAACTCTATGAATTGATGCAAAATGAGAGAATCCGTATAATTTTACCCAGATTGCACCACACTTACATCACTGAACTCTCATGAATTCAATCATCCTCAAGTGAAGTAAGATGGCACAGGAAGTCTTCCCATGTGTACTAGCTTTGTCCACACAATTTCTGCTTTACAGTATATTTGTATTGCAAGAGTGAGAGCTGATTTCATCAACCAAGGAGACAGTCCCTACCTGTCATCAGCTGAAATATATGGTACATTCATATTGCAGGTGTGAGAAGTGATTCCATCAACCCGTGAGACAATCCTTACCTGTCATCAGCTGATGTATATGGCTAGCTCTGAACTTCCTTCAATAAATTTGTTGGTGCCCATGACATTGGCAGACAGTGGTTGCATTCCGGTTACTCTTCACTGCAGCTATACTTCCTAAACCCTGGAGAAAGCCAGATAACCTTTAAAGTAGTACTTATCTGCATCAGACCTTCAGTCCTAAGCTGAACTCACTTATGACATAGGGATAAATTAAGCTCCCTAGCTTCGGGGAATTACTTCTGAGTTTTTCCAATGAGCAATCAGATCTGGGAACTAAGACTTACAGATAAAATCAAATATATGAAGCTGCTGCAAAAGCTATTTCACTACCACCTTCTCAACTGCCAGTGAAATGAAAGGAATAGTACAGATTGGATTAAAACTCACTACATTTAGTTAGACTAGCCAAGCTTTCTTAATTCTAAAAGTAAACGCAGGTATATTCTAGCAAGCTGGGAGCTGACCTTAAGTGAAAAGAAATACTCAGCAGAAGGTTGAATAGCCTTAGGAATGGATACAGAGTACTGAAAACAAGGCAAACCACCAAAAGAGAGTGAAGTAGTCTAATCTTTTTGTTTGCAGAAATACAGAGAAGTGAATCTTAATTTCATGAAAAAAAAAGCAATAGATATCAATATGGCCACTGTGTGCTTGACAGCACATTGAACCAAGCGAGTGAAGGGAAAGGAACTGGAAGCAGGAATCTCATACAGCTGAGTGAAGGAGGAGATACAGAGGAGACAACCAGAAAGGAGAGAGAAGGACCTGGGAGGTGGCTTTGGCTGGCTCTGAGAGCTGTCTTCATGAAGGGTCATTGATTTAGAAGCATCACTGAGCCCTGGGCAGCTGCTCGACACCACAGGAAAAGCAAGGAGAGGGGGAAAAATCTTCAGTTAGTCCACAGTGAGGAAACAAATGCAAAGGAAAAAAAGTAGCGTATCACTGTGATGAAGATTAAGTAACATACCCAATTCTAATATATGGCCCATTTTGCAAGACGGAAAATTAACATAATGTGATAAACTGAGGAGATTCAACAAATCATTAAACCTTTGTAAGAGTGGATGTTCCACTGCATCAGCATAAATTTCAAAATCACCCATAATGAAAAGTCTTAATGAGTGAAGAATCAAATCAGGAGTCAGTTTAGGCCATTAGGTAACAAATCAGAATGAATAGTTGGTTGGTGATAGAAAACCCAAATGGCATGAACTGAAAAGCATGCTGAAGGAATAGCAGTTTAAAATCAAAAGGGTGAAAAAAGTAGTAGCCAAACCAGTTCAGACAAACAGAGGAGGACCATTAAATTTGGGTAGACAGATCTCCACGGAGAGCATATATCACTAGGAGTGTCTTTTTTAGCTAGAACATACAGTGCTAATTTCTTTGCACTTGGAACGAGGATAGAGAATTCAATTAAACTGGCTGAAAATTGGATATGTCTTTAGTAGCGCTTCCAGGATGTTACCATTATTTCATGTACCTCAGCTGACAACACTGCAGGTGACAAACGTTATGGGAGAGCTCAGAAGAAATCACTTTTTTGCTAGAATAATGGTAAAAAATAAGCCTGAAGATTAAGTTATCCCCTTTATCATTAGGATTTGGAGAAAAAAAAAATAATCACTTTGTCCTGGACCTGTGGCCACTTCCAACAGCAGAGGGCTCTCTGTGGCAGACAGTCGGGCTGGGACTGGTGCCCTGGAGCACCAACAGCCTTCACCACTGGTGACTGTAGACCCCAAAGTAAGTTAGTTAATTGCAAATGTTTCTGAGACGGATGAAACATTGTACTGATCTGACATTTTTCACACAGACACTCCACTGAAAGACCCTTCCAGACTGATAAAGGATCAAATCTGCCATCCTGTTCCAAGAAGCAATATCAGTCTACTGTGTTCTATCCAGATCATGGGATGCATTCCCTTCCAACAGATACAATACATATTTCCACATTAAGGGAGCTACATTTGGCTCAGGTGCTGCACTAGTTAAGGCAGATCCATAACTGTTTCAAAAGCGCATGTATTTTGAAAAAGAAGCAGTAAATATTTTGGTTTAGGAATCTTCCAAAACTTTAATTTAATTTCCAAAATTTCTTTAATTTTGATATGTTTAGAGCTGAAGAAGGAGTCCTTACAAAGCTAAAGTGAGATTTTTGTCATTGATTGTCAACGAAATTAAAGCCACCCGCAGCAACTTCAGCTAGATAATTTTACTCCTGTAAGTAGTTACAGTTGGTTGATTCAGGCTCATAATATGGAGAAATATGTTCATAGTTGACTGTAGTGAGTCTGCAGTAGTGTCTTAACCAAAGCTCTCAGTGACTACAGAATTTTTGATTAATACTACTACCAGATTTGGGAGAGTAAATGAACGGTTTTGTCCATGTTTAGGTAGCTACATTGGGAACTGCTAATAAAAGTAGCAAAAATCAATCTGTAATGCAACCTGACAGATTATCAGTCATGATGGTTTGTTTTACATTTTTGAAGTATATTTTGAAGTAGTACTTCTGCATCACAAATATTGCTGGTTTAACTGCATCTCTTGGAGCTGAAGTAGATCTATGAATATGCTTTTCAGAGACACTCCTATGTTGTAATCAGTGCTTTATATGGCAATAGATTAGCTACTAAATATTTCATCTGTTTGTAGAATGGCATAAAGAAAAGTATAGTTTAAGTTAGTCCTACAAACATCTACTCCCTTTCCAAAATATTGCTTCCATTTTTTAGTTTGATCTACTATGAAAATTCAGATTACAAATCAATCTAACCTTACATAAAAGGTCAAAAAAAAAAAGGTACTATATGGGATAAGGGCAAGACTATAGATCCTTTTAGAAGTATCACTTCAAAAGCCAAGTACAGCTGGAAAGAGACATTTTTTGTAGTAAGCGTTGGTCTTTGGTAACAACGCCTTGCTCCAGTAATAAAAGGCTCCCTAACAGTACTTTAATTGAAACTTTTTATCTGGATGTTGCCTGAACCTCTGCTAAATGCTACTTTCTTGCTTCAATTCAAATTTTCTTAATCTTCATTTTCACGTTGAATATTGGTACACTGTCTGCCTCATTATGCTAAAGAAAGATGAAGTGAGCTATTAACATGCTGAACAGCCTACGAGATGTTATGATATAGAATGTCATTCATTTTTATGAGTTGGCTGTCAGTGTGTGCTGCAATAAAGTTATAATTTCTCACTGACAATATGTGATGTCTGGAGTCACTGCACAATCCTTATTAAAATTTCAATAATTGTAAATCAAAGGAAAGCAAATACGACTTTTATGAAATGGTCGCTTCTGAAAGTCAAGGAGTACAAAGTGGTGGAATGCAAAACCAGAACATTATTCTTGTGCTGTTCCAAGTCGTCATCATCATCTTACAGTTTTTCTTCTCTTGAGCAAGGCAGGGTATGCTTGGTAACATACACTGTAAAGTTCTCAGGAGCAGCATGCTTATCTGGCTGGCATTATACTGACGGTGAAGTACTGCTTGTTTGTTGCTCTTTACTGACTCTACCTTTATGTGGCTCTAAGTGTCATCAGAACACCTCTGGAAATGTTTATTGGAATGATTTATTATAGCTCTTCATCAGCAAAGTCAGGTATCTTTGGAAACAGTTATATGGCTTAACAGGGAGAAAAGTTAGAAGAGATTTCAGACCGCTTATAAGCATACACTGGTGAGTGAGGGTTTCAAAGCCTGTTTTCTCACGACTTTCCACAGTTGTGGAAAATAGCAGGGATGGATTTACGGCAGGGTCTTTAAAATGTTAAAAGTGTCTCAGACAGTAGGCAGGGAAATAAATCCCAAATTCAAAGTAAATAACTTTTATATACATATAGCTGTGTAATTGCTATGTCTTTATTTCCATTGCTATTATTATTGTTTTAAACCAGAAATGTAAGAAGTCTCTATCACTGTCCGAAACATGGTGATCTTTCATTTTGAGCTTGACATAACCCAGATGATCAGAAGTTAAAGTTGTTGTAAAACAAGCCCTCAAAATAACAGCTTTTTGGAGGAGTTAGATACAGACCGAAGTGTCCCAGTCACTGAATGCACAAGGTCACAGTATCAGGAATGTTTGCACTACACCGAGGTATGCGAAGAGGCAACAGTATATTTAGATACTCCAATGCGTAACATCACTCCATTTCTATTACTTAGGCTATTCTTCATTATTCAAAAGTTAAGTCAAACATATTTATTTCATGACTGCATCTGACATGTTTTCTAGATTGACTAATTCCACTAAAATTTACAGCATAACAGCAACACTCACATGTAAGACATGATATATATCCTTCAGTGCCAAATTTCCAGTATATCAACATCTCAGATGTGCTTTCTCCAGACAGAACAGTCAGCATGTGTTCATGCACAAACAAATGCAAAGCTCTGGTCAAATGCAAAACTCAGTCTCTGTTCTTCACGGAAATACTTGTGCACAATTCAAGAAATTGCATTTGAAAAGGTGTCCCTTCATGTCAGTAGCATACAAACACAACAAATAACGTGTGCTGGTTCTCCCAAATTTGATTTATTACCACAACTGTCTTACCATTGCTGGAAAAGTTTTATAGTAAGTAGCATAATTCAAAGAACATCTGTCCATGTCTATCAGAAAGCTCCCTACTGGAAAAGAGTGATGATTGACCAACCTAGTCACGGGAAATAATCTCTACAACTGCTTCCTTATCATTATGTCTCCTCATACACCCAGGCTATCATACAGTGAGATTCTGACCTACATACCAAGACAAAGTGAGAAAGAGAGATACAGAACATTATAGTGAGACAAGACTTTCACAGAAACCTAAAGGAATGAGGTCGTGATGACCCAATACCAGCGAAAAAATTTCTTTTTTAAAGATGGCAGCTGAAGACAACCAGTCTAATGAAGGATAAGACAACTCCAGCAAGCAAGAATACTTCAGCTGATATAGTAACGTTTGAGATTTCTTTAGATGGAAAGTTTCAGTGACAGTCAAAAGATCAAACATCTCTTGCCACCTAAAACAGCTGGGAAGCCAAACCTATGGTCTGGTTTCCTTTGTTTGATATATTTGATAGATTATTATTTGATGCAAAATACCTGAAAGCCTACTGTACCCAGCAAACCAGTGGGTGAACAGACAGTCTCTAATGCAGAATGATATACTGGTGATTGTACTGACTGACATTTTGATATCTAGCTATACAGAGGTTGCATAAGTCATTCAAAACATCTGATACAGACTAGCAAATACTTTCATGATATCTGCTTATGCTGCTTCTCGGAAAAGGGTTTCAGACAAAATTGTAGAAACCTAATTGTTTTTATACCGCTGTTTCTCAAAGCACTCATTTACTGTGAAAAGACTCGGAATGACAGAAATATTAGTCATAATAAATTCTTTAAACCATTAAAAAGATCCCAACCCTTGTTCCTATATATTAGTATATAATTATTTTATGGTCTGATATTTTGTGAATAGAGAAGGTTAGATGCACATACTTCCATGTAGTACATACTTCAAAACATATAACTGGCAATCCTGTAACCCCACCTGTGTTATGGAATATAGTAAGGGTGTCAAACCCCAGGTGTTAGTCAGGATATTCAATTTAGGATCTGTCAGAGTTCTGGGAAGGCAAAAGATGTGCCTGTCTTAGATGTGTGGCATGCATAATTTTATGGGGAAAATTACATATTTTCATATTGTGGTAGGTACAGTTTCATGTTTATATCACCTGTATGGAAGTCTGAAATATTAGCCCTAGAAGCAAGTAAGTCAGAGGGCAAAGTGAAGGGGAAAGATTTTATTTCGGGTCTCTGTACATTATGTCATGGGTATTAAAATTTAGGTAATTATACCTGGGAAACATATATATATGCACATTAATTTATTAATTTCACCAAAATACTTCCTCTGCTGCTGTCAAAATCAATCACAAAGTTACAGCAGACTTGAGTTGGTATAGGATGACTTATTTAACAGCAAACTTACTTGGCCATAATGTAGACATTTTACATTCACTTTAGTAAAAGTTATCAATTAGTACAAGTGCACTAAGATGCGCACACCTAAACAGGAAGGAATTTTTGGCTTTGTAATTCTGCAGTTCTCTTATTCCTTCCCCTGTGCCTCTCTGTTTCCTACCTGCGTGAGCCATCTACCAGCCAAAGGTTAGACACATCTGCAATGAACACCTCAGCACCCAAGAATATGGCACTGTATAATTTTTTCCTGTTTCTCAACCTGTTTCCTAATAATTTCTTTGATCATGAATCTGTAAATGTCTGTATATCAAGGGTTAATTTTAAAAGCAATTATGTGATGACCAGAATAAAACCGGACCTAATAGATTGGACTTACAGGGATACGTATCTTTTGTGGCTCCTCAGTTCAGTAACAAATGAGTATTTTACAAGATATATTAGCATCCTTAGTTTTGTCTCTTAACAGAGAACACCAAATCCTTGTGTGGTCCTTAGCATTTAAGCTATTAAGAAGAAATTGCATAAACAAAGGCCAAATCTTTTAAGACTGAAGTACTTAGTATTCTTCCATTTAGCAGCAAGTTATGAAGTTTCATTTAAAAAGGGTAATTCTACCAATTAGCTCATCCTGCTCAAACACACACATACCGTTGGGAAATATAAAAATGGTTTATTAAATCAAAAGATATGACTGCACTTCAACTAGCACATGGGCATTAGAGATCAAATATTCCCTATAGATTAATCCCCATGGCATCACAGGCTGATTTGGCTTGCTGGTATTACATTAGTAAACCATCTAATCCAATTTAGAACAGGCCAGGAATGTTCCATCCATTACGGTATTTCTAGTGTCATTAGAAGCAGACTGATCGAATAAGCATCCTAAATCAGCCTGCAGCATGCAAGTAAATCACTGTGACTTGCCCTGCCAAATCTTTTTTCAAATAAAAATTAGGGAAAAAGAAAAAAAGGGGGGAAAAAAGCACCATGTAATAAGATGGAAGCTCTCTGTATGGTTTTGATTTCTGGACTCTTGTGGCCAGCAAAATTTCATGGTACTTCAGTACATAAGATTCTTGTCTCTATAAGGTAGCAGTGCAGAACACAGTGGATTTAAAGACATGAGAAGCTCCTTATTTTGAGGCAAGCTTGTTTTCAAGGAAAGCAGAGGACCCCCCGCCGGAAGAAACAATAATAAACAAAGTAGGCTGAATGAGGGCAGAGCATGATATTTCTCACAAATGAAGTCTGCTGTATAAAATTGGAGTAACCATAGTAATAAAATCTATCAATCAAATATATTACAAAGGTTGCAATAGAAAGGATGAAAAGAGAGTCCAAACTTCGTATTCGCACAAAATGAAACACACTCAAGTGCATTACAAAAAGAATGTTTTCATTCCAAACAGGTATACCTGAAAGAAAAACAGTTCTTCAATAAAGAAGTAAATATATGAATAAAATGTTGGTGACAGTTCTTTGAGATGACGCAGCTATCAGAAATATTTCAGAAAAGGGCTAGCCTGCAGCTTTGAAAAGCTAGGAATCAAACTGAATAAAATCATCAAAATGGCATGTAACCTTTGCTGCCCCCCGAGACCTATCACGTTCCACCAGCAGGGCCACGCAGGTCTCAGCTGCACTATTTAATCGATCAGCCATAAAAAAGAAACACTGCACCAATGCACAAATTAGTGAATACCTGCTCTTCTTCAGTAGGATAAGGGCCCTCGTGTGTGGGTGTGATTCACGTTTGTTTAATGGCAAAGTTGCTCTGCTGTCAGTCAAACAGCTCTGAATCTCATCCCGACCCTTTGCATAATAACAGAGTTCGAAAGGAAACTGTATTGATTCTTTGTGTGCTAACTGCAGAAAAAGTTAACAGCTACCCAGAAGTGCAGAAATGGACCTGGCAGGAATTATTATCACTGCAAATAGTTATATATCTGGACCAAAGACAATTTTGCAATAGAGGAAAACACATACAGATCCAAGACAGGGTGACATTCTTGAAACGTGCACAGACACCAGATGTTTCTGGAAATTCCTTTCTTGGATATTCCTTCCTACTGCCCTGAAAATACTAACTTGAACTTGAACTAACTTTGAACAACTAAACTTGGATTGTTAGGGGAGGGGACAGGATTTTACAACCCAAAGAAATGTTTTATGTTTGCAGGTTTTCATGCTTTTAATGAAAACAGATCTCCTTTATTTTTGAAGGAAAACAAATACCTTCTATGAAAGGAAAAAAAAAAAACAACTGAAAAAACAACCATCACCTCGACAAATGCTTAATTTTCTGCAAGAAAAAGTTGAAGACAAAATTTTCAACACAGTTTATTCAGAATCCTACTCAAATTTCTCATCAAAAATTAAATCCTTTCACAGCACTACATTGAAAAGCTCAGTCTTAAATTAAATCCATCTGAGAGAAATAAAATGGGCGAAATCCTATCAAACCCAGTAATCCATCCTTAAACACAATGAGAAACTTGCACCAAGCCTCTGCTCTTGTTTTTCCATGTCCTTTTGATCCCAACAGGCCTGTCCCTGGCAAACCCTTCTTAGCAGGACATGGAAAACCACATTCAGCCAGCTAGAGCTTGGGAAATCTGTTCTATCCTTTGCTTACACTGGCTATACTGGTGCCAAACATTATTATCGTTATTAATAGCACAAACCCAGATTGCAGCAGTAAATCACATTGCTCCCAGAGCTGATTACTTGTCAAATGTTTATCATCAGTGTAAATGACAAATGTACCTGATTAACAAAATCCAAAGGCTTGTTCTGAGGTAAAAAGGCCTTAGCCTTGCAATTTCTCTAATGAACTTCCCTTCTGGTCCACAGTAGAACACGTCAGATTTACCAAATCCAATTTCTGAATAAAAGTGCAAATGCTTTGTAGAACTAATGAATGAGCACTAGATCAAATTATGACCACATGTTCCTTCTCTATGAAACGGTGGGTTAAGAATCATACTTTGTTCTTTCCCTCCCTTTTGCAAGGCATAGAAATATTTTGCTTCCTTACTTTTCCCTCTGGTTTGGCTTGGCTGGGTTAGAAGAACTTTAGGTGAAAACACTGGGGAGAAGGATCTAATCCTTCCTTGTTCTCCTTTGCCTTTCAAGAGGCAAGTACAGACCCACTGTTCCCCGGTCCACAAGTGGCAGTCTAACCTGTGTACCTTCTTGTGTTTCCTTGCCACAAACCGGTTTTCCATGACACATGATGAAAGTAGAGTCTTCTCACCAACCTAGCCTGAGATGCCAACGTGGAGGAGGGTAGGGAATGGGGGAGAAAGGTACTTCTGATAGGCAATTCTGCCTGCCACTAACTAACCTTCCCTATAGCAGTGACTTTCTGGGCATTGAACAATCAACGCGACATCTCAGGTAAATGCACAGAGAGCGAAGTGGGTGAACTCAGATCTAAATGTTCAGCCCTTAATCATTAGACTGATGGAGAAGGCAGAATGGAGTTTGAACTCTTATACCTATAAGCATGTAATGAATGGAAACTCCATTTCTGAGTGCTCACCCATAATGTGGTCGAGTCCTGTTGAGTCCTTCCAGCTGACGGTGAAGTTCACAGGAGCAGCTGGTCCTCAGGAACTTCAAAACTCATATGCAAAATGGCACAAGGTGGATACCTGACAGAGAAAAGGCACAAATTCACTGATCATCTCAGTGAAGAAGGAAAGATATTTCCTGGCACAGAAACAAATAATGGTTAGCCAACTTTATACAGTAGCCACAGTTCTAGCCAAGAAAATACAGAGATAAAACTAAATTTTCTTCTGACATGACTTCAACTAAGTGAAAGAGATAATATTAGGAAAGGATTTGGCCTCATGTCTACAGGACCAAGGAAATTCTCACTCACTGGCAGATTTTATATACAGCAAGTTGAAAGGAGAACTAAATGTTACCATAACTGAGCTTGCATTTTCTGATATCTCAAAAGGCATTTGTTTCCCAAAGGAGAGCATTAAACAAAGAGGCAAAGGTTATGATCTGCACACATCATAAGTGCTGAATGTTAACTTGTGATGGAGAATATTTTTGCTTAGTATAGATGTGACATTTCTAACGAGTCGAGGTGCACCAGTGGAATATTTCAACCGTCGTCTACGCTTTTGCTAGCTCCTGTATATTCAAACTAGTAGTTGTCCTGAAAAGACTATGCTGGATATGTGCACGGAGACTACACACAGACACTTTTTGATCAGCAAGGCAATTTCCTGGGGCAATGTGCTGATCAACACACTGAGCTGAAACATCTGCAGGATAAAGGATTGTGTCTGAAAACCCTGTGTTTGATGCCCATAATTGTGACAAAGTCATTGCACATTCTGCTCAATGCTTTTTCTGTTTCAGCACTTTCTCCCTGTACAAAGAAGCTCCAGCAGCCTCTTAAATGTGGTTGGTAACTCAAAGTACATTTGGGAAATCAGCCAGAGAGAAAGGCTTTTCTTCTGTATGTTTTGCTGCTTTTCTATGAAGTGACGGAAAAGATACACATTTGCCATCTTTGCAGGGTTTCCCCTTAAAAAAAAAAAAAAAAAAGAAAAAGCTTGAAATAACCATTTTTTAATATTAGTTCTGTTTACTTCTTAAAGCTGCTTAAAATCTGTCATTTTACTATCTAGGCAGGCAGTTTTAAAACTGTATACTATTAACTTTTGAAACTACAGCAATGTAAAAGTCTATTGTATCTCAAGATTGAGTTTGCAGAGCTGTCAAAGATGCTTTTCCTTTGTGCTAAACATGATTTGAAAAATGTTGCAAGCCAAAGTATTTGCTGTTATTTACAAAGCACTGTGTGCTAGAGACCATGCAGACAAGCAGAAGACTAAGGCACAGATACAAATGCACTCAACCCTGGTAGCAGAATGACTAATTGTGGTTACAAAGGGAACTCACCGGAGACAGAAGGCTCAGTGAGGTGCAAGACACCTAAGTGAAGGAATAAGGAATGCTAAATAGAGAATTGCTTCTGAAGTCTTGCCTTTCTCTATGAATATCTATTCCATACAGCATGGTACCAGAAAGGGCTACCCGAGCTCATGCCCTGGGAGCCTTCAGTGCATCGCTTCACCTGCATTAAACCGCTCTGCTGAAAACCGTCATTGCTATGTGACTTTTGGTACTTGAGCTATTCTCAGCACCGTTAGTGGTCTGCCCAAATATACTCACTTAATTTACCCCTGGTTTATTCTGGGCCTTATCTTATAAAACCGGCCCAGATCCCATCTGAAGGGTGAAGGGCACCTCAAATTTGGACAGAGCCCGAAGCGTGGATGCAGGTGGTGTTTCCTTTGACAATAAGGCTTTGATCTTCTTCAGCCTGAAGAGGGCATAGGGATTAACCTCACACTTCCTAGAGTAATGCTTTTAGCTGCTCAAATGTGGTATAAAGATTGGGAGCAGCCATACTAACACCAGAGTGACCTTTGCACACCAGTGGCTATCACTACCTAACTCAGTATTGTCAGTGTGTGCTCATGTGTTCTGCACAGGCCTTCATTTTGGACAGGCAAGTGCAAGAACACCTTGTCTGTCTTTCCAGAATGGCTGCAGGGGGAAGCAAGCGCTCAGCTCCACCAAAATGGGCAGACTGCCTTTCAAAAGGCGCCAAAGCTCCCTAGGCATTGAAGAGCCAGAGCAGGGCTTTTGTGCCATTCAGTCAGTTGTGTTTTCATGTCCTAGTGCAGAATTCTTTCTGATGGACTAAAACCACTTCCAAAATGAATGAGCTAAATTTCCAGGCACTGTGACCTGCCAGGCATTTTCCCTGGCAGCAAAATCCCTCTCAGCTCTGCAGACAATGTTCAGCATACAGGATGGTTCTCCATCGTTTTAAAAACTGGGTCACAATGACATGTACGTTTAGAAGGAGCGGTGAGTAAAAGGCCTCCCTTTTCCATCCTGCTTACACCTCCCAGCTGCCAGAGGAGGGTCGGCTGCTCCTCTGAGTACAAGGGGAGGTGGCTGCCAGTACTTTCAGTAAAGGGAGAGTAAAAGCCTCTTGTGCACATAGGTGAAAGTACTTGCAAAGGGACCACAGATTGCTTAGCCTTTAGCAGCTTGTAAGGTTTCATTTTAAAAATAGTCATTTAAAGTACTTATGAGAGCCAAACAATCTCTAAGCCCTTAATTACAGTGATCATCTAAGCTTTCGTTTATCTGTATTTTTTAAAAAATAATAGAACATATTTAGTGATGGAGCTGGAAAAAACAGAAAAAAAAACCCAAACCCACAACTGGATAAAATTTTATAACCTGACCCAGAGCCACTGGAGTTGACTAGAAAGCATTCCACTGACTTCAGCACACTTTCCTATCAGAAAATATTGCCCAGAACACGGTTTACAGCTAAATTAGAAAGCTCTGAATCACAGTCTTGTAATACAGAGTTCAACAGATCTTTTATTAGGGCCAGGCTAAAAAGATGCTGTTACAAACCTCTTGATCTCTCTACCTTTCTGATGAAGAGGTGCCAATGGGAGGAAAAATGGCAAGGGTGTTCTGTCAATGAAAGGGAGATCCAGAGCTCCCTTATGGGAGGCCACATGTACTAATCCTGTTTGTCTCGGCTGCAAAAGAATTCTTCAAAGTTAAAGCACTCTAAGGATTTATCAAGTACTTTTCAGTCTTCAACTGGATTTAGGAAGTGAAGCAGTTTCAAAGCCAGTAGATTAGTACTACACAATCGGTCTCATATAAATGGGCATGACAAGGCTCAGCTTGATATTTCAAGCAGTGACAGTTTACACGTTTCTGAAGACAAAGGTGCCATTCCACTTGCAAAACAAAGTTGAAAAGATTGGTTTACACTTTTGTGAATTGCTTAGGAAGATGAGGGTTTGCCCTGTTGCCTGTTGTCAGATGACTCCTACTGCACTTGTGTTTGTCACAATGATGTTAACAGGATTGGTAATGCTTAACAGGTTCTCGTTGAATAGTTAGATTTTAAAAAGTTTATAAAGAAAATCTGCACAAATACAGTTTTGGGATATATTTACCAGAAAAATAGATGCTAAACTCTGTTACCAGTAAGTGCAGGTGAGTTTCCATGATCACTATGTGATCTTTGAATACCAAAGATTTTATCCTAACAGAAGGAGCTGAAAGAGGCTTCTGAAGCCAAGTTAACCAATGTTATCATTTGTGGTCACTATTAAATCTTGTGTTCTCATGCCTTGGGCAGAGAAACTTAAATCACAGTATGAAGAAAAAGGTTAATTTCTAGAGTTGTTTAAAAGAAAGATGAAAGAATTATGAAATCGTGGAATAATTTGCTCTCTTTTTTATCTTTCAAATGTGAAAAAGGAGAGCTTCATAATTAACTAAAGAGGGCGGGGGAGAAGTATTAACAAAAAAGTTGGCATTTTTCTTCAGTTTAATTATTTTCTCCTACATTTTCATATGGAAAGAAGTTCAACCAGCTCTGCTTGTTACCTGGACTCCTAATCAGGCATAAGAATATTAAAATCCCACAGCTAATTGAGCTCTGAGCCCCAGGACACAGCATTCTTTCTCATTAAAACAAAGCCTTGGTTGGGATGCCTGGAAAATCTGAGCCAAGTGGACCCGTAGCTATGCTAGTAACATATTGCCTTCAGCAAACATACTCTAGAAGAATACCAGGGGAGAGGTATTGAGCCCTTCAAACATATAGTAAGATTAACTTTAAGGTCTATTTCAGTAAATATTTCTTTAAGCAAGTAAGGAATCCTCCTATTTCAGCTGGACAGTGAAGCGTGATATTGCTGAGTATTACCAATATTATTTATCATATACATGGCACTACAGTCAAAGAGTCCCATGGGTCAGTGGGTCTGAGTTAGGACCCGTTGTTCTAGTGCAGCACATACAAGGAGAGTGATAAAGCAGTTCATCTCTCACTGGATGTAGTGTTTACATCTATACAGTTACCTTACCATTTACACCTCTATACATTAAGAGAATGTTAATGTGAATTGTACATATTTTGCTTCTGCTTTGCTGCAGCTCTTGGGGTTCAAAATATGGCTTTCACTAAAAGAAACATCATTGTGAAAATAGTGTCTGTCGTTCAAAAGACTGAAATTATCCTAATTCCAGTATTATAACACAGTGTAGCTTAACTACAATAGTTCACTGATTAGCAATCAGTCTAGTTTTTATGGTATATTGCTATGAGTCTATAAGCACACTTGACCTGTGGTTTAAGCTGACAGTTTACACTAACACTAATGTGGAAGAAGCTGAGTTACTAGAGGCGGAGGTTGCTGGTGCAGCTAGGAATCCTCAACCTGTTCCAACAGTAAAGCCTTTGGCAAAATTTCCGGTTCTGCAGAAAGAGTTGGACTTTGCGGGCCACTTCATTTTTGGGAAGGCAATTAGCTGAAACACATGCTGAAATATTATTTCCACCCTTGGGTACCTTATAAATAAAGTAGTTTGGGATTATGGAGTCAGGCTCACAAATATATCAGTAAGACTGAAACTTTTTTCCTTTGGTTACACTTCTGCAATCAGTTTGATGATAGTAGGACTGCAGGAGTATAACCAAGGACTGAATTTGCATAATCACATAGATCTTAGTGTCTTTGAACAAAAGCAGCCATTTGATAGTTTAAATTACCATTACCTGTTTGTATTTGTTCACAGTGCTACAGTGAGTCTTTGAAGAAATAAGCTGACTGGGCTGTCTTGGTTAGCTGAAGATTCACAGTTGCAATAACAATAGAAATAAATATGATTAAACAAATATGCTATCAACTTATTTTTCAAATGATTGGGCACATTTTGTATATCATTCTGAGTGAAAGGCATGATGCAAAATCACTTTTGCCAGCAATTTCAAATAAAGGCTCTGGTTTTAGGTAACATTATAAACTTACAGTGATCTAGGACAACATAATAATACGGCATGTCAAATTTATTTGTAGCTGTAGGCAAAGAAAAACGAAGAAGGAAGAACAGTTTCAACATAGTATTACAGCACAATAAAAATTTGCTCATTAAGTTTCATAAATTCCATTACGAAGTTTAATGCATATGTTTACATCACTAATACAGACTGAAGCCTGCGTTATAAGGCTTTCAGCTGGAAATTGCTTCACTTTACAAATTTTCATCTAAAGCCCTTTAAACAATTATGTCAAAATAAAGGCACTAAAAATAAGCACTCACAGCGTTCTCCCAGCTTCCTGAGCATATCCCTATTATTGGAGGTATGGTTTGTAAAACATCAACGTCAGATTGTCACACAGAGATTAAGGCTGGGATTTTCAGCAGAAGCTAAGGGAGTTAGGCACTCAGCTCCTTGCGAATTTCAATGAGTCAGGAGCACACATTTCCCTTAGGCTCCTTTGAAAATCTCAGCGTGAATATTAATAACTAAATTTTAACAAGCATTTGGTCATTGGTTTCAATCATCTCAAATATGCCAATGGCTATGTCCTTTTCCCCACAAAGATCTTCTCCCATGTGCAAGTTTTTGGGAATGCTCTTACATGCATAGTATCACAAAAAGGATCTTACAAGTTTCTCCTGCTGCTCAGGCCCGGCAGAGTTTACATATGCCAGTAATTGCTAAGGTCTTTTGTGCCTTCTCTTGCATCTGCCTGAGATGCTGTATTTTAAGAGTAACATCCAATTCACATCATGTAGTCTGACTGATATTTCTCGGAGAGAAAACGGGGAAGAAAACTCAGAACTGAGAAAAACAAGAAGGTATAGATATTCTAATCACTCCATGAAGACATATATCTTGTAAAAAGTCAAATGCTGACTCTTGACAAAAGTATTTAAATGAGCTCCAGTTTCACTTTAATTACACATGAGAACTACATTTTTTATACCTTTCATTTTTAATTCCAGCATTACTGCTAAGCCTTAATACCATGGAACATGTGCGATTTCATGCAGCACATGATGCTGAGAAGTATGGATTTTTATTAGAAGCCACCTCAGATGTTGTGCCCAGGCAGTAACTGACAAGTTACTCTGCCCATATGTGCACTGGTATATCCAGGTTCTCAAGTCGTTATGGAAAGTCAAATATAACACAAACTATACTTGCACGGATATTATGCAAACACAAATAATAGTTGTGTATTGCTCTGCTCTGCCTTTTGTATCAGAGAAGGAACTTGCTCTCAAAGTGAATTTGGTCTGAATATAGAATTCATGTCAAGTGAAATGCAACACCTTAGCAAATTCGATGCTGATGTAGCCTATTCCACCATCATCTCCTTTGTTATCTGCTCCTCCTCTTTCTTTCTCAGGGGCATACAGTTTTCTGCAAAGCATTGATACCACCGAGAGTGCTCAGTTTTGTAACAGTGGGAGGATGAAACCATATGCAAATATCACTCTACATGCCCTCAGGTCCTCTGGCTGAGCCCTCTGGACTCAAGTTTCACCCTTC
This sequence comes from Ibidorhyncha struthersii, assembly GCA_013398815.1. Taxonomy (NCBI): domain Eukaryota; kingdom Metazoa; phylum Chordata; class Aves; order Charadriiformes; family Charadriidae; genus Ibidorhyncha; species Ibidorhyncha struthersii. Next base: position 392,909 of record VZSZ01003187.1, on the reverse strand, counting down.
CCAGGGTGAAGGATCAATTTCTGATCTTTAGTAAGAAGGTGTTAATCCTGGTTTCCCATTATCATTATTTTTTACTGCTTCTGCTGAATAACCTTCTTGTTATTTGACGCTATTCTTCCTCTCTTCCTCCCCCCATGTCACTCCATCAATTTATAAATTTCAGGATGTAACTCTGTTTATCCTAATATCGCTTCTGTTTGGTTCCACAAGGGGTTGACCTTATGTCTTGCAGTCACAGCTTGAAGTCTTCACATGTGTCTTGTTAAACATGAACCAGTTTATCTAACCCATGGTCTGGAAAATCCTGGGTCGCTAATGCCCTGCAAATTGGTTTACAAATATAGTTTGTTTCATTAATTATGCAAACAGAAGTCTGGTACCTATTATTACTCTAACATCCTCAGTTTAATTTCTATTATAATAATATTCACACGTAACCACATATATGTGTCCCTATATGCTTTATATTTTCATAGAATATTACTGGCAGATTTGTGACTACTGCACATACACAATAACCAATATTGCAGTGAAAAGACAGTTCAGACTCATGACAATTCTGCTTATCCCCATTAAGTCCAAAGAATTGTGTCTGCTCACACTAGGGATAAATTTTGGTTTCTGAAAACTATACAAAAATCAAATATTTGCTTTGGTATTTTATTCTTCCATAGGTTCTGCTTTTATCCTGTTTAAACTTGTAACTACAACAATATAAAGATGTAATAAAAAATAAAATGTATTATTACAGAGGATTGTGCAGTGAAAAGTGAGAAAAGCTGATCAAATATATTTTAGGTTAATAACAGAATCAATACATGATTTCACATTCTGTCAGCTCCGAAATTGAACAAGCTATTCTCTGTCCCCAACATGTTTAAAACATATTTCAAGGGAAATGGTGTAAATATTGAAGAACCGCCTTGCCTGGACATGAGACAGCAATCTGCCAGTACATACACAATTGCCACAGAGAAAAAGATAATGAACTGCTCTGCTTTTCCACTAGGACAGGACAGGATGGAAAGTAAAAGCCTTACAATGCAACAATAATTATTTAGACCACACAAGCAAACCCTTCCTAGCTATTAGGGCAGTTAGACGTTGAAAGAACTACTTAAAAGGGTTGAAGAGCTTTTAAGAACAGATAAGGCAAACATCTGCCAGAAACACTTCAATTTTTACTTTTGTCCCTGCACAGGGATTTGGCGAGAATACCTCTCCACGTCCCTGCTGGCCATGATTCTATGATTAATAAACAGATCACATGCTAACTAGGCTTGTTATAGGAGGAAACTGCAATAATGCAACATAACCAAGTTAAAAATTCTGCTTTTTGTAGTGAGGCACATGGAAGTCCCTCAAAGGTAACAGAATTGCCAGGACTGCATTGCCTGTAAAAGTAGAGCAGACCTTCAGGGAAGTCTTGTCACCAGCACGGTCTCCGAGCTGTAGTGGCATCAGTGTGTGGGCTAAGCCTGCCACTCCACGGGCGGGCAGATACACCCAGCTGCAGCTGCACTGGAGCCGAGTTACCTTCTGGTCTGCAACTCAGAGATTCTTTAGAGAGCGACAGTAGGGCACATTAAACTTCTGCTGCAGAAGCTTTATAAACTCCTTAATTCTGTTGTAGCAAAACTGCATTGAGTGTATTACGTTCAGGAACCTGGCAGAAGGGTCTGCACCTTCTCAACTAATAAAATAAGTCAACTACGAGTACAAGTCTGTTGCATTAAAGACCAAAAAATCGGATAAGATCTCAGAGGAGGGAATAGTTTAGAGAATATTTAGGTAGTTAAGGTGATTTCAAACAGTCTAGGCCTGATGATTTTCATCCTAGAATAGGCAGAGAACAAGCTGAAGAAATCTCAGAAGTTATTATCTATGGGACCTTGAAGAGAGAAGCATTTACTAGAAGGATAAATCCAGTCTTAATATCAAAAAATGGGGGTAAAGAGTAGCTAGAAAATGTTATCAGGTAGATAACTTCAACTCTTGGGAAAAAAAAAGAGAAGTAATAAAATTATTTGTAAGCACCTGGAAGACGACAAGAAGGTAGGTAACAGCTGACATAGAATTTGCAAGAACAAATTGTGTCAAAAAAAATGTATCTCATTTCCTTCAATGACAGGGTAAGAAGGCAACCACCTAAGGAAGAAGCTGAGGTCTATCCTGGGTCTGGTTCTATTCGAGGTTTTGCCAAGGAGAGATGCTTTCGAAGCTTGCAGATGACACCAAAGAGGAAGGGTCTGCAGGTACGCTAGAGAACAGGAATAAAAATCAAAATGATTTTGACTAACTGAAGCAGTGGTGTGGAAAAAAAAAGACGAAAAAAGTAATTAAGGCCAAAGATAGGGACTTTTTCCTGCTTATGCAGGAATAGTCGGAGGCAGAAACGCTGAGCCGAGGAGAGCAAAAAAAGCCAGATAGTAGATTACAAAATGAGTGTGAACAAACTCTATCACGCGGCCAAAAAATAGCTACCCGGATTACACCAGAAACCTCCATAGGGAACATAACCTATGCCAAGGAATTTGGGTAGGCTAGCCCAAGGACAAAAATGATGGGGGGAGAGGGTGTTTGAGGAATACTACAGTGTTGAAGCATACAAATAACAGTTGCCAGGAGGAACAAAACAAAGTCTGAGTCCCGATGAACAGGGCATATAGTTGTGGGTAATTATAGAAAGGAATATTTTTTCCTAGTATGAAAGGTAGTAAAGCTTGGGAATAGCTTGTCTGGGGAGACTAGAAAGGCCTTACTATCAGAAGTCCAGAGCATGAAGTTAGATAAACATCTGTCAGGACTGACAGAATTATCCTAGACATCCTGCTTTGGAGGAGGAAGACGGACTAGAAGATGTATCGAGGTACCTTTTAGCTCTATTTTTCTATAATTGAAGGAACTCTACAAGTTGGTATGAGATTTCCTAAACCCCTAAACTTTATTTTTCCTATCGATCCACATCTGTGACTAAAGTCTCCTTTTTCTCCTCTACAGTTCCAATGTATTTCAATTCTAGAGGAAAAGAGATCTATTTCTTGCTTCCCAATGAACAGCGGGCTCTACGCTCTAAATCTGACAGAATTTTTGTTTGTATTAACATAAAATATTTAAAGCTGTTCACAGATTGAATTTAATCCTCCTTTCAATAATCCTAGTTTAAATCCTCGTTTCAATTATCTCTATATTTGTAGAATCCCTCAAATGATTCAGCACTGAAGTATTATATGTCTTATAATTTAAAACTCAAAAGTTATGAATGGAAGCAGATTATATCTTATTAAAATGTTAATTCCAGTCCTTTGAGATAATTGTGACTACAAGCAATTGGTTAATGTGTCAGAAATAAACACTGTCAAAAATAATTGAACAAAAACAAGCATATGGACTTCATTCACTTCAGAAAAATGACAGGAAGGCAGAATTATAGGAGCGATTTTCAAAAGCATGGATACAGGTAAAGACCTAGTTCCAATAAATAATATTTTTGCATACTTCTTTATATATCTATATTTAAAATTTCAAACTTAATTTTCCTTCTGTATTGAGCTGAAATTCCAAGGCTTGACAAGACAACATGCACAATGCTGAGCTCTGGAGAATTGCTGTTTCTGCGTTACCTTACTGTACAGTACAACTGGCACAGTAAAGGAAGTACCCAGAGCTGGAAAAAACCCCAACCAACTAATGTCCAGCCCTGCTCTAAGCATATGGCGACCAAACAACAGAACATTTGGTGAAGGATTTGAAGCTGTCCAGGATTATCTCCTTACAAGTAGACTTGGAAATTATTTGTAACGGGGCCCAAATTTATTCTTAATTGTTCTAGCCAAGCAAAATAAGAAAGGAAGCAACAGTAACATATGCAAGAGATAAAGTATATTGCTCTGAGTTGTGTTGTTCAGCATCTACATACAGACTTACTGGAGCTATTCCCATTTAACATGGCATCAGATCAGGATCTCCCTATTCTCATGAGCAGATGCACTGCAATCAATTACATTACTTGTGTGAGTAAGCAGAGGAGAACCTGACCTTTAGAGAGATAACAATAGATACTTTCCAATTAATGTTAAAGTAGGAGTATATAAATCAATCCTAAAAAGCACTTTAGATAATATTATATTAACTCTTCACTATATAAATCAAATCAAATGACATTCTACATAGAGAGGTCTGAGGTATCGTACCATTAGTGATCAAAAATCTGGTCATCCCCTTCTGGGATTCATTCAGCTGACTGTCTTTTATCAACAAACAAGTCAATGGCTAAAGCAAAAAGCAAGGGTGAAAATACATTATTGTGATGCATACCAGCATACAAGTAGAAACAACAGTCAACCAGAATATAAAACCCTCATTCCTCCAGTATTAAAGTTCACTGTTTAGAAATCCACACAGTACTATTCCTCCTCAACTCTAGTTTTATTTTAGCATATATTTTTCCTCAAAATCTTCACTTTAAAAACACACACACACACACACTGTTGTGCCTTTTTCCACTGGAAAGATAACCTTCAGAATGTAAATCAATGCACTCTTGCCCTGGTAATCCAGTCTTGCAGAAAGCTGTCTCCAGCTAAACAATATCAGCAGAGAAAGGCATAGAAGCCTTCACTCTTCAGTACCGTATTCACCTCAGTGAAGTGCTCATTTCAAATCCAAGCTGCAATAATTTTAACTGCTACTGCTCAGTCAATCTAAGAAACTTCTCACAGTCTGTTTCAGCTCTCGTGTAAATTGGGAACATGTCAATGAAATTGTACCATTATGCCAGTCCTAAGCATCAAGCCTTTAAGAAAGGCATTACAACATCGGGATATTTTTGCCCTTTGAATAAACTGGTAGCAACGTGCTAGTTCTTCCTTCATCTCTCGTTGCAGAGTACTAGTGCTTGTGGGACCGTCCACGTGGAGGTTTGGAAGCATTGTACATTGGTCAAATGTGTATGATGGAAGAGATCACGGCAGAGCAAAAGGTGTGTTCATACCCTGTTCTCTCCTTTGGTTAAAAGTGAACAATTATAGAAAATGTGGCATTCCTCAATTTGCATTTACACGAGGCCATAAAAGTATCGTATATAGCAACACTAGTTCTCTGGCACTCAATTTTTTGGCAGTCAGCTGAAGAAATGGTCACTGAGTTATCATCTTGATTAAAAATGTATCTTAAAAGAGGGAAGCAGTTTCATTTTAGAAAAAATATATGGCAAACTTATGCCAACAGTGAGGAACAGATGTCCTAATGAGGATCGTGAGAGGATGTGGTTCTGAAAAAGAATAAGGAGTTCACGTACTTTCAGGGTCAACTGAATTCTTGCCATACTGTGAAACGCTTGATCCCCATCCCAAGCAGAGGAATTGCTATTCTTCTTATCCCTGTTCTGTCTCCTCCAAAGGTGCAAAAGCTTGTTCTCTTCCCCCATAGTACACTGTACCACCCTCAAGGATTTAATAAATGATTCCTTTGTGCTTACTGTGATCAGACCCATTTTATAGCTACTCTCATTCATGTTACAGGGTTTGAAAAGGCACACTGATAATCAATCAAGCCCACATGCTCTACAATCCCATAAGCATAAAATGATGACGACTCCATCTGATTTCCTTAAAAGAAAACTGAAACAGTCTTCATTTTTAAAACTTCATATAAAGCAAGTGAACTTTTCAAAATGACATTATTCCAAGAGAGCAGTGAATCCTAATACAGTGAGACAAGGATTCCTGAGGTCAGAAACATCAGCTTTACAAAAATGTCCTGAGGGATGCCTGAATGTATTATCTCGAGACCTTTAACCTCTCACTTAGGGCCTACTGCCCGTCACTCCACTATCAATCCATTTCTAACATTTTACTTGGCTACGAACTTCTTGGAATGACAAGAGGATGATTCATAATATATAGTAAGGCTTCCAGGAAGCTTTTTCACTCAAAGCTACAGGGTAAGTGAATCAGCCTTTTGCTTTCTCCCAGGAACTACTTATCTTCAATCTTTCAATTAAAGGTCAAAAAATGAAAGAAGGCAGCTCGGTCATCTATTATGTTTTTTCCCCTTTCCTTTTGTAAGATGCTCTGTTCTTTACATAGTTGTGTCTCAACCAGTTTGAGAGATTGTTTTCATTAGTAGAAATGTGAAAAATAATTTTGCAAATTTAAAGAACGAAAAGCACAGAATGACAGCAATTTCTCCTGCGTCTCTTTTTGTCATTAGGTAGCCTAGATCCTCATCACAGAAGTAAATCCAAAGCTTTTATCAGAAGTTAGCAAATAGTATTTTTAGAGTGTCAAATTGAAGATAGGTTTAAAGAGAAGTATGTCTCTCATTCCTGCTTTGTTAGGAAGAAGAATGCAAAAACAGAATTATATGATTGCAGCGCAGCTCTGTTGTCTGAATTTCAGGGTAGAGGGGAGCTGGTTTTGGATTTCATCTGTCATGCACATGGTGAAAAATAGCCAAGGATGTGCATTAGCATACTACACCTATTTCATCATTGCCCTAAGGTCCTGTTGTACCAGCTCAGTCAGAGCACAGATGGGTCACCAGGCAGACATAAGTCTCATTAAAGAATACCCTTGGCATCAAAAGTCTCTATGCAGGTCAAAGAACCAGGTCTGCTTGCTCTGTGCCAACTCCAGGCACAAGCCTAATACAAACACAGAGTGATTTTGAGGAAAGAGAAGAGTCACCAGAGAGGAAAGCATGTGAACAAAAAAAAAAAAAAAAACCAACCAAAAATAAAAGAAAGGAAAGCTGAAAAAAATGTGGTCAGGTCAAACTAAAACAATTTGAGATTTCCTTTTACGCCATTTCTTCTATGAAACAAGTAAGATTCCAGGTAAATCAAAAAAACATTTGGTTTGAGGCAAGAAAAAATGATTTATTTCATCTAACCCAGCAAGTTTACCTATTCTTTCATTGACAGAGGTTTGTGTTCTCATAAAAAATATTTCACCAAAAAAGAAAGTTGAATAGGTTTTTTCTGAAAACCAAGAAATGTTTTGGCCTTTTTAGAAATTCCCTGTCTTGTTCCCAGTTTTATTTGTATTCCTCAGGAACTCTGATGATTGCTGAAATAAAAGAAAATCCACCCTATTGTAACATTATACCCCTCAGTCAGTCATTTACAAGTGGGCAAAAGTTGGTAAAACCCTCTAGGCTGGGGTCCATGCTGCACACAGCTCCCGGCAGGTGAAGCCAGGCTTTGAATTTCCATACTGGACCCAGCTCACCCCTGGTGAGGTTCCCCAGTAGCCCCAGCCAGCTTCTACGACTTTGGAGGCGAGTCTGCCCCTGTGCTGGTGCTAGCGTGTATGTTAGGTCAGGGATAAATCCACCCATATTGTTGCTGCCTGGGATACGGAAGATCATAAAACTGCTTTTTCTCAGTACCACCTTTGCCTGGAGGTGAGAGTCCCCTGCCCGATGCTGTACAGCGCCAGCAGTCAGGAGCCAGACACCCTCCCTCTGGGAGGGGTGGCTGGGAGAAAGGCTGTGAGTTAATTCTTCTTTTCAGTAAGCTTGGTAAGCTACAGCTATGGACTCGGGAGACCTATGGTTTCCTGCAAAATTATCAGCTTGTTTGATAGATGAGCGGGTTAAGAATAGCAGAAGCTGCCTGCTGAAACTGCCGGCAGAGCTCTGTGCGGCACTGAGCCCTGCACGCAGGAGGGTCAGCACCATCGGCTGCCGCCCGCATTCACTATGTGTACCCATGTGCCCAGCTGAGCCTACCGCGTACGGTTGCATTCAGTACAAAGGCAATATCTGGGGAGGAAAAAATGATTAATGGATAATTCTGAATTAAATTGCAAGCACAGGATTAAATTTCCTTCATGAATGACACTGTGTTAGTGTTAGCAGCTATGTCACAAACCAGCTCCTTTTTGCTTGTTCATTACAAAGCCGATAATGGGACTAACGGAGCATGTGCAACAAACATTTGCTTTCTGCAGCTCCTGCCATGAGTTCAGCTCCGCGTGCGCATTTAACAATGGGAGTGTTCAGGCACAGGCTGCCTATTTGTCACCTGGCTACCCTTGCACACTGCTGTACCTCTTGATATAGATGAAACAGAGCTGCTGTTTGTTCCCTTTCAAAGAGGGAAATGTTCTTTTAAATCAGCAAATGATCCTTGGCACAGTTAAAGGAAAAAGTCTTTACAAAGAAAATCAGTCCTCTCCATGACCTGAAAAGAGCCACATTCCTCTGTACTAGCTTCTCATGTTCCCTAGAATTGCACCTTCAGTGCGAAAAGGACCTGCGTGAAGAGCGGGACCCTAGTGAACTTCCAGTGCCCGAAGCAGAACTACCCATCACCTTTCTTACACTTATGCATTCATTTTCTAGATAATTTAGAGTCTAAAATATGTCACAAGTACCCTCAGCCACGTGCAAAAATCTACGCGTTTATGGTTCACATATGTTTCACTAAGATTTTTGCATGCTGATACAGCTTTCTAGGGGTTAAAATGATTCATTTCCCATCATTTGTTGGTCATTTCCCATCATATTTCTTGATGTAGTACAAGCCTGTTTGGTTCTGCTGAAATCAATGGAACTGCAGATTTACATCACGTATGCCTCTGGCTCATTTCTTGACAAGAACAGCCTTTTTCTCTGAATTATACAATTAGTAAAAGTTCAGACTACTGAACTTCTCAGAGCTCATAACAACACTTGACTGATATCCACATTTCATGGAACAGGAATCAGAAGCAGTGTTTTGGTCTAGCGTTCTTATTGCTTCTGCATGTTGTGAGGCTAAGACATGGGAATAAATTACAAAGCTCCTATTTATTGCAGTAGTACTGGATTGACCCCATACTATTCCGTGGTGCTTTCCAAGTGTGACTTGACCTCACGCTAAACGGAGCCACTATCCCCAGCACTCCACACGGGTCTGTGCAGGGTGGCAATGCAGCAGTTTCCCCTGTGGCCCAAGATCTGAAACACATTTCCCTGCACCTCATTCTGCAAAATCAAAGCCGTGAAGTTTTTTTGCCTACAAATCCCTGCTCCCAAAACTAGGGAAACTGTCCAAGGCTTGTGTTTGCAAGAGTTTCTAAGGACCAAAAAGAAGTTGGAAGGAGGAGAAGCAAGTTCATATTAGCCTTTCAAAAATGCTCGAAATCTGAAGGCACAAGAATGGTAAAGGGAAACCTGTTCTTCATCTCTTGTTCCCAGCTGACAACATGGCCTCATCTTGACAGTGGTCTGAAGGTCACATCTTCACAAAACAAAGGGAGTTTTAAAAGCCATGAGTCATATTTTTCTGAGAGACACTAAAGAGAAAGGGGTCAAACTTTCCCCTGGTGCAACTCAGTAGATGTCAAGGAAATGAATGTAAGATAATTATCCTAAGGATGAATTGTTTTGAAATTCCAAAAGAAATACTCCCTTGACTAAGAAAAAAAAGCTCAAAGATGCACAAATACCTCAGAGAATTCATAGCAGGTTGGCCAGAATGAGGCCCAGTTACAACAACACAAAAGATGTAACTGAAATCAGACACACACACACAAAAGAATAAAGCAGAGACCAGAGCCATGGTAGGATAACGTATAAAGAGTGAAGAGTCTTGCTGTCTCTCTGGAGTTCCCTTTCCCGTAACCTGCTTTTTTAAATATGATGAATATCCTGGCAAACTTCCATGCACTTTACATATATCATCCACTCAAGTGTCTACCAGTCTATCATTCTCAACAAACACAGAAAAGCAATAAATGCCCTCCCTTGTTGTGTCCTGAAACTCTTCCAGGTCCAGGCTATCACTTACACTGAAGTTTATATGATGGCTGAGGAATGGAACGTTTCCAAAACAAACCGAACACTGAGAAAAACATACAGACTGCAGATGCGTTATTGGCTGTAACAATGCTAAGAGGATTCAGAGAAGAGAACAGGGTGACGTTCTATCACTGGATTATTATTGTCATTTTAGTGTAGCCACAAAAACGACCATGGGTCAGATACACCGCTGTCTGAAACTGTGTGTAATTATACCAGCAATTATCTTCTTTTCTAGTGTAGTCCAAATCCAGACCCACCGACTGTTGCAGACTTCCATATGGCATTAATGTATCACATCTTGTGAAAACATTTTATTCTTTCTGATAATGAACACCAACAATAAAGACAAAAGCTTCAAAGTGTACTGTCAGTCCTTTTGCGCTAATAGCTCGCGCAGGTGCTGTAGCCTTCCTGTCAACTTTCAGAGCTCTTGAATATAGAGAAAAGGCAAGGCCACTCCAAGAGTCAACCTCTATTCACAGGGAAGGAACTAGCAGTACGTTATAAGAAAGGTTTGTCTCTGTGCAAAGAAATTAATGTTTACTTGGAAGTAAAAAGTTGACTATGTACCGCTTCGCTATTCTGCACATGACAATCATTGAGCCTTCATCTGAATGCATATTTATACGGCAGGTGGCATTGTTAGTGAATGAAGAACCGCACAAGTGTCGAGTGACTCACTTTCCTAAATATGAAGTTGAAAACTCTTTGATCAGACATTTCCTGCTTCGCCATTCCGTTCTGAGAACAAAGTAAGAACTACTTGTAGCAGCATGAGCAAGCAAGGCTTTCACTGAGTTTTAATGAATTAGCGTGTTTTGCTGAACAGCTTTGTATCTTGTTCTTGGCTACAGTGTAAGATATGAATGGCAGTGACAGCTTAGTATACACTTTCCCAGATCCTGAACATCAGTGTATTTTGAGGGGCCAGAAAAAATGATTTGTGGAAAGCACAAGGAGAAAAATAGCTTGTTCCAGTGCTGGATTTTTTTTTCAAACATACAAAAAGGTAGATGGAGATCTTTAGTACCAGCAAGCATAAAGCAGCCTAGGCAACTACCCTAAGATGGTTATTTGACATTTCCTGTGATGTAAGAGACTGTTTGGGAAGTATAACCTGAGCCAGCTGTGCATCATCTGCTCCCTGCCAGCCAGAGATGGGGAACCCGCTGGTAAAGCGGGGGCACGTGGCGTTCCAGCCAGCCCTGACGTGCCAGGAGAGTCCCTGTAGGGCTCATTAGCTGGCAATGTTTCCAGCAGCTCTTTCAATGGCTTCTCCCCCTGGTGACGTTGGAAGCCTGGAAGCACACACAAGCTAAACTCCCTTTCCGTCTCTGTGAGTTGCCCTGAGATTTTGACTCACCGCGCTGTATTTGTAAAACATCAGTGGCCCCTTTCTCCTTTCCCTGTTTCAGGGAGGGCGTTACACTGTGGGTATGAGAAGAATGCTGTGCCCTGGCAGCTGTGAAGGGCCGTTTCCAGGTTTGGTGTTTCAACACACGTTTGTCATCATACACTACTATTTCAATACAGCTTACCTGCTTTTAACTTTAATTAACTTCTGATACTAACACTTCATATATTGCTCTGAGTTTGAGGGTATGATAGGCAAACATTACAATTGTTAAGCAGGTGAAAAATATCAACAATAAGCAGGGGATTTATTGTAATCAGTCAATATGCTCAGCCTTGCAACTGCTCGGTACTTTATACTCCGTAATTACATGGTTGCCACAGTGTAGCCATTCAACAGTGTTATAATTAGTGAGTAATTAACTGAAGCATTTGATGACATGCTGCAGAGCACAAAGCATGTGTGCTGTTGATAGCAAAAGGATATGTAAACTGTCTTTGTAACAATTTTCTGAAACCATCACAAAACTGCATTGTTTCCCACTTGTAATGACTTCCACAACTTTTCAGGTGCTGTACAAGATTAGAAGCATTTATAGATGATTTAGGTGCCATCACAGCGGTTAGGCACTGGGCTTTTATTGAAATCAACCATATTTAGTTGCCTTTGTGGATCTCAGCCTTACACATACACACATACTTGTCTGCCTCAATACATCCATACAGTTAGAGCTATATATCTCCCTCTATTGGTATATTTAAAAAAATATACGTGTTGCTTATTCCCATAGGATTAAAGATTAAAGTTATGCTAATACAACTGAACCTACAGTAAGTAGTATATTAAAATAGCTATTCTGTTAGAAAAACAGCCATAATTAAAGACAATTTGAACAGTTTAGAATCATCCAGATCGGCTTTGAGTACATCCTTTTTTTTATTTTAAAAACATTTGTAAATTAGTGATATCTGTCAACTAATGAAGGTACAGGGGCAGGAATTCAGGGCAGCACTAAGTGGGAAAGATGTGTATAAAGGCATGGTGAGATCCGCCTGGTAGCCGGCAAGGAAATGAAGGCTGTACGGGGACAGCAGACAAAGTCTGCAATTTTTATGCCAGATAAGGAAAAAATCTGCATGAGAAAAGCTGAATGCCACCCTGAAAGCTGCTTTGTGTTGCTTGCGCCAAGTCTTGGCCTCTGCACAGGACCAGTGACGTGTTTCACTTTGATATTTTTCAATCCATTGTTTTTCCAAGAATGTTTTGGATTCTGTTTTTTTTTGTTTTTCACAGCTTTTTAGGTTATCCAAGTATTCCAGGCTATTTAAAGGACCTTTCTTATCCCTTTGTTAGAACAGCAGCACTGCTAGATGTGCATGTCCATACATAATCTCCAGTAACCTTTGCCAGCACAGAGCTGGAACACCTCCCAGTTGTGGGGTTTTTTAAGTGAATTATTTTACATTTTCTTGTTGTGGTGTCTGAAACGTTTGGTCATAAATATATTGGAAACATGGATGTTCCTTAAGGAGTGACTGTGTCAGCTTGAATTTGACAGAACAAGCCAATGTAAGCTATTTGCTTTCCTGAACCGAAAAAAAAAATCCTTAGTAAGCTGTGAAACTTTGCACAGCATCTACACATCTAAACACAACAGCCTGTAATTTCTCAGTGAGTGCCAGATGCTGAACAGTGTAGGCAGTGCTAAAATCTACCTGTGCTTTTGTAACAAAGCCCTCATTACTGCAGCCTTAAGTTTCTGATCAGCGAAAAGTTAGTTTCTAAAATTTATAGTTGTGTGAAAGGAATGCGATCTGGTGTAATAGTGTCTAATCAGCTATTTCACAGGCTGATTTAGAAAGCCATGGTAGAATTTTTTACAGTGAACTTGGTTCAGTGGCCTCCTGACTTCAGGAGACATAAGCCTCCTGCTTTCACCTTTTTAGAACACGGATTTCAAAATTTATGATGACAAATTAAATGTTGGTATTTTGAAATACTTACTTTTTGGTCCATATAGAATGAACTGCTACATTTGCTATAACTGTGAGCATGTTTTGAGTAATGCAACATCATTATATACCCTGATTCAGATTTCGGGAATAGCCTGGATATGCTGTGACAGGCTGAGGGGATTTAGTTACCTCTCCCACCGCAGCGGTTAGTACTTTGTGTACTTCTCTGCCATGTGATATGGTCAAAGTTCCACGACTGGACATGCTGCGCATTTAAACCAGAACTGCATCTGCCTCTGCCGTGGGCACACTACTTCAACTTGTAGAAAAAATTACTTTGAGTACTGTTGTTACAGAGGTGGGAATATGTGAGAGGAAAAAAAAAAAAAAGGTTTCTTACATTTAGAAAGCAAGTGACCCTGGTACATGTGAGGGACATCAGTGGGACAATGTACTAAGTAGATGTCACTGTTTATCTGCAAAGCAGATTCATCAGTAAGCCAGGCTGCCCTCATGCTCCCTACTAATATGCCTTAGCTTCACCTTCATGATAACCTAGCAGACAGAGAGAGATTTAAGCTTCATACTCGCTCACTCCTTTTCAACTTCTGCTTCTTTGCTGTGATTGCCAAGAGAAGAACCTAACTGGTAGCACTTAGCAGGATTTCTTGTCCATTTTTACTATCCCTTAGATACCCGAATGAGATCGAAACCTGTTGCACAGCAATGACTTGTCAGTTCCAAAGGAAGTGAATCGTGTTTTCAAGTGACCCAGGACCAAACTCCCCTCAGCCATGCAGTTCCCTATCTGCCATTTACAGGGGAAGAATGAAAGATGTTTTGCAGTTGTTTTTAAGTGGTGACCTAACAAATTCCCGCAACTTCAGCGAGGGCAAGGCCAAGAGCAAGTGCTTTTGAGGACCCTACTTGAAATGCACACACATATTGAAACACAGTCCCCTCACAGAACACAAGGTTTATCACAGCTTCTCCACAAAGCTGCTGTCACATGCTTCCCGGCTTTTTAGCTAGCTATGCAGATGACTCTAATTGTTTATAGGTATTTCCAGATTAAGGGGAAAAAAAGACACTTAGACTATCTATTAGCAAGGTAATCAAAAAAGAGTGCAGACTCTAACCACAGTGGTGCTTAGCAAGGAGGAGCGGTTTGCCATACCTAATGTTTCATTTTTGGAGGCAGGGTATATAAATACCATAGTATATCAATAGCAGGTAAATCAATTGATACAGAAATTAGATGTCATGTACAGCAACTTGGCCTTTATTGCTTTTCCAATATAGCTCATCTTAGGCTCTTTTCATTACCATTAAATAATACTTGGGAAGTAGAGCTATTTTACATTTTCTCTATTTAAAAGGTGGGCTTTTATTGTACAGATTTTTTTACGTTCTAGACAAGAGAGTCCAGAACATCCATCTGTGTTTATTACTTTGGGTAGTAAAGCATTTAGGGAAACAAGTGCAGGAGGAACTACTTTAATCAAAACGGATAGCACTGAAATCCTGAGACAATGCCGGTAGGATGCCGCTAGAGTTCCTCCGAGGCTTTTGACAGCTCTGTCCACGTTCAGACCAAGTGGCAATGGCTACAGATAATGATGGGACATTTCTGAAAGGCTTCTGATATGGAACTGGCAATGCTTATGTGTCTCATTTTTACTGAGGCAACTCATCCCCTGATTTCAAATGAGGAGCATTTGTGTGTGTTGTGGGACGAGGGGTACCTTTTCCTTGCTTTCAGATAGAGAAGAAATGGTGTCCTTTTTGGCTAAATGAGAATAACAGTTGTAGTGAGGCTCAGCCACTGGGCCTTGTTCTTCTGACCTGTAGGTGGACAGGTGTTCTATAGGCAGCGGCTTTCCGTCCTAAGCACAACATAGTGTTGCACACATATAGTTGGTGCCGGCTTCTCTGGTACAGAGTAGGCCTAGACAGCCCAAGTATGTCAGTCATGCACTATATTGGCTGCTTTTCCCTCAAAAGCTCAGTTGAACAATTATATCACCCTCCCATCCTTAGGTCAGCCAGACCCCTCATCATGTAAGTTATTACTGAAAACACGTGTCCCCAAACCAGGCAGTACTAAAGCACTCAGAGATTAGGACAGTCTTGAAAAGAGGCTCTACGCTTCAAAGCGGCATTACTGAAAGAAAAAGTGCACTTTCCCTGGGGAAATGTGGGCCTTGTGCTGTGCTGTAGTGAGGGTGGAAAGGGAAAAAGCTTGCCCCACGCCTGGCACTGAGGTTATATGTCATGTCCTGTTCTCAGCTGATGTGACTCCAGAAGAAGGCTGAGTTACGCTATTGCTCCCGGGGGACCCAGCCATCTCAGAGAAGCAGGTATTGGCATCCAGCTCATCAGCTCCTATGCCAAGTTTTTTTGGCAACTGAAGATTTTTTGTAAGTAAGGGACCTTTTCATTGCAAAACAGTAAAGAGCCCTAAAAGAAGCAGCAGAACAAACCAAACACTGAGTGTGCTGTCTCCATACGGTTCTGTTCTCACCCACACCCAATTAAGTGAGGTCAAAATAGTCCAGCAACATCAGGAGCGCCTACAGTTAGTTCTGTGGACCACTTACGCTTTTCCTTGCCAAAAGAAAAATTAAAGAAAATTGATGTTAAGTAACTCTTGTTAACACAAACCATTAATTTCTTGCACAGAGATCTTCTGGCTATGTAAAACTGGCTGATACCACAATCCTTTGCAAATTTTCCTTCCCTGTCTGGAAGGATTTGAATAAGAATAACCAGCAGGCATCAGCTGAAACTCATTACACTTTCAAGATGTTTTCTATGGTTTCACAGGAATATGCTGCTCTATCCTAATTTAAAGTACTATGGCAATTATTAAAAATGTGACAAAGCTCACAGCATACCCATGGAGGGACCTGACACTAGTCCAGCGATCGGCTCTCCTAGAACACTGCAACTCTGTAAATCTTTGTAATCCTATTATGGAAATGACAAGGGGGAAAAAATCATCCCTCCGCTGAAGTCAATGACAATTTGTAGCGATAGCTTTTCAGCAGAGCCATCTTGTCTAGGCCTGGCAAACAGAGAAGAGCTATAGGACAAGGATACGTCCTCCAAGAAAGGAGACTACACAGGCAAGCGGAATGTACTGCACTCATTTTGCCACTTAAAGGGAAATCTGAGCTGTAACCAAAGGATTTTCAAGGACTAAAAATACATTGAGGCTTACAACTGAAAGTTTCTATGTATAGGGCAACCTGTGAAACTTACTGAAATGCAAATCATGCTATTTGCATAGGATCTAATCATTTCACCTTTTCATATGGATTTACCCTCTGGTTGCTAACTCATCTACAAGGCCATATGAAGAACAGGGCAATGTGCTATAGTATGGAGCAGAAAGACATGGATAAAATTGCATTTAAATGTATTAGATCTCATTTGAAACCACTTGAATACTTAATACATGCTTGAATGCATCTGTAAAACAATATTAATTTCTCCCTATTTTTCAGTGAAAAATTTATGTGCACACTGAATGACTAAAGACAGAGGAACTTGTGGATTCTCTTCTCAGACTTTTAGATCTGAAACCCCTTTGGATTTTTTTTTTTTTTTGTAAACTCTCTCCTTTAAAAGTGTGCTGGTTTTGGCTGGGATAGAGTTAATTTTCTTCATAGTAG
The DNA here is from genome assembly GCA_013398815.1 of Ibidorhyncha struthersii. Taxonomy (NCBI): domain Eukaryota; kingdom Metazoa; phylum Chordata; class Aves; order Charadriiformes; family Charadriidae; genus Ibidorhyncha; species Ibidorhyncha struthersii. The sequence goes on along the minus strand of VZSZ01003187.1, from coordinate 376,131 downwards.
CTAGTATGGGGTTATGTTTTGGGTTTGTGCTGAAAACAGCATTCGTAACACAGGGATGTTTGCAATTGCTGAGCAGTGCTTACGCAGAGCCAAGGCCTTTTCTGCTCCTCACACCACCCCACCAGCGAGCAGGCTGGGAGCACACAAGAAGCTGGGAGGAGACACAGCCGGGACAGCTGACCCCAACTGACTAAAGGAATATTTCCACGCCGTGTGACGTCATGCTCAGTATATAAAGCTGGGGGAAGATGCAGGAAGGAGGGGGGACATTCGGAGTTATGGAGTTTGTCTTCCCAAGTAACCATTACACGTGAGGAGCCCTGCTTTCCTGGAGATGGCTGAACACCTGCCTGCCTATGGGAAGTAGTGAATGAATTCCTTGTTTTGCTCTGCTTGCGTGTGTGGCTTTTGCGTTACTTATTAGACTGTCTTTATCTCAACCCAAGAGTTTTCTCACTTTTACTCTTCTGATTCTCTTGCCCATCCCACTGGGGGCAGCAGGGGAGCGAGCAAGTGTCTGCATGGTGCTTGGCTGCCGGCTGGGGTTAAACCACGACAAAAACGAATGTAGCATCAGGTACAGAGAGGAACCCAAATAGCTGCTGAAAATACCAAGAGCCATTTGTCCATTCTTTTGACTAACTTGCATGAGTCAAAGTAAATCAGATGGATCTCCCACCCAAGACAACCAAAGAGAACATTTTTTGAACTGTGTGAGCAGCTGAAATGAGTTTCAAAGTGGTAAGGGAGCGCTGTGTATAAAATGCCATAAGAAAAATAATGGCATTTGTGTGCCTATTGTACCTCAAAAGAAGAAAGCTCCTGTACTTCATTTCTTTGCCACTTGTTTTATCTTAAGCAATCTCTGAACCCTTCCTGCTCTGATAGGTGAGAGCTGATCTCATTTAGTCATATTAGCTGTCAGAGCACTGACAGTGCTGGCAGCTCTGACTCTGTGCACTCCCTCTGCATACTTGAAAATTCTCTCCAGGATAGTTGTAAAAATAATTTATTTCAGTTTAAGCTCATTATACTCCCCCTCTACACTGCCCTGGTGAGGCCACATCTGCAGTATTGTGTCCAGTTCAAGAAGGACAGGGAACTGCTGGAAAGGGTACAGCAAAATGGTCATGAAGATGATTAGGGGTCTGGAACATCTTTCTTACGAGGAAAGGCTGAGGGACTTGGGTCTTTTTAGTCTGGAGAAGAGATGACTGAGGGGGGATCTTATCAGTGCTTATAAATACTTAAAGGGAGGGTGCCAGGGGGATGGACCAGCCTTTTTTCAGTGGTGCCCTGTGATAGGACAAGAGGTAAAAGGCACAAACCTGAGCATAGGAAGTTCCACCTAAACACGCGGAGGGACTTCTTTACTTTGAGGGTGGCAGAGCACTGGAACAGGCTGCCCAGAGAGGTTGTGGAGTATCCCACTCTGGAGACATTTGAAACCCGCCTGGATGTCATCCTGTGCAACCTACTGTAGGTGAACCTGCTTTGGCAGGGTAGTTGGACTAGATGATCTCCAGAGGTCCCTTCCAACGCCTATCATTCTGTGATTTCCTTTCTCTTAGAAAGTGATGCAGCTTAGTGAGACTCATTTCTCCCCGCCTCCTCAAAAGATCATTATTCATTTGTTTTTATCTAGACTGGAAGAAAATCTACAAGTCCATATAAGCTAAGTGTACCCTCATCTTTCAGTGCCAGCTATATAAGTGTACCATGATTAATATCTTAGCTGTGTGTCATACATGCCCTATATGATGACATATTCAAGAGCAGACAACTTTGTAATTCATCAAAAAAGTGGCACAGATTGTAATTAGGATTAGTATATTACTCCATGACCTGGCCCGGACTCTGATCCTACAAACACATCGACGTTATCTTTCCTCAGACTGCCGTCTCATCATAGGGCTTCTTCTAAGACTGTTGTCTCAAGATCAGTAAGCAATTGGGTTTCTGTTATCTCAGCACCAATCGCAGAAATATCGCTTTTGAAATGAGAACAATGAGAAGTAAATCTAAGACTGTTCTGCTAACTCCAAGGGCAATGGTACACAGTTTGGCTACAGGAGATTTCATGCTGGCAGGTCTAGCATGGACACTACTTAACAGATCTAAGAGAAACTATCCCTTTTTATTGCTATTAGCAATAATCTGTTGATCAGTATCAATGTATGCTTGTACATACAGTATGCATAAAAGACACATGGCAACCACCCTAAACTTACCCAGAGCAGAAAAGGAAACAATCTAGCTTATAACAAATGAAATTTCACCACAGTTCATTTCTTATAGATATTCCATTTCCTTAGCTTCAACATTTGAAAGGCATTAGGATCAACAACATCTATCACCTGTGGCAAGACACTTCCATATGAATGAAACCCTAGTAATGAAACAGCTGGGTGTGGAATCTATTAGCACTTGCAATACAGAAATGAAACCATCAAGGGGGATTATCACTAAACTGGGAATGTCTCTATGTTTCCAACCATAACACCAAGGTAATTTGTAATATAGGAAGACTGCATTACTGGGTTCTACTAACAAACAGCTCTATATACACATGCCTACGCTGATAGGATATGTCATATCAAGGAGCATACAGAAACATAGTACTCTACTTCTCCACTGCCTATCACATATATTATGTGTCACCTAACATATGCTTCACATGTGTGTCTAGCGCAAAGCCTAGTCTGAGGCTTATGATTTGGTTGTTCACAGGCTACAGTTAGTCACTGTACAAAGTATATTCTGCTAAAAAGACTGATTGGGGAGAAAAAGACCAAACTATTTACATTTTGCTCCATGTTGCAGTCTGGATCAAGAGGAGCTGTCTGGAGGAAGAGATGACAGTTAACCTTACTGAAAAGCAATTAAGAGACATGCCTTTGGACATCCTTCTGGAGTAGAGGCCAAGCTAGGCTGTGAAAGGGCAAGAAGCAATGTGCAAAAAACCTCGAACATGAGTACAGAATAAGACTACTCCTGGGAAACACAGAGGGGACTGCTGGATACAGCCCCAGAAGTGCCTGGAAAGTCACTGATAGACCAATCTTCCCAAGAGATCAAAAGGTCTGCAAAGGTCTCTCCAAAGAGAAGGCAGAATTTTTGCAATACAGAAACAAAATGAAAGTCGATAGACTAAAACAAAGATGGAGGAAAGGGCTCGCTCTTTTGTCCTCAGCAAGGACAGAGCAGGCTAAGGGTAAGTTTGCCTGCAAGCCTTTTTCGAATCTGTCTCACCAAGCACATCTGAGTTTTCTCTGTTTAAAGAATTCCCCTGTTGCCATGTATCACTTTGGTTTTCTAATAAAATGCAATTTTAAAGACTAAGAATCCTTTTGGAACATTCTTACTTCCAAGAAACAATTGGGCAGGACCACCACTGTGTTCTGGCCATGCTGGGTTCTGTCAGAACTGGCATGGTTTATTCTGAACTCTGAGCAAGCTGAGATGAACTGAAGGAGACTCTGACCAAGATCACATGGCTGTGGCTGTGCTTTGGCTCACTCCAAAGCACTCTCATTTTGAACACCGCAGCTCTCATGCTCTGGTACTAATGGAAATTTGCTTGAATAACACTATGTTGCTTCAACCTTTTTGAGGCTTAATCCAGTGCCCACTGAGATGAGATAATGCCCACTGATTTCAATAGGCTGTGAATTATATCCTTTATTTCCGACTTAAGAGCTCTTTTTATGTTCTTCCCTTTCTTTATCACAGGGTTTAAATCTGCATTTTCCCCCAAATCACAAATTCTGCAGCCAGCGCACATCCCTCGATTGGATCATACTTGTTCTGAAAAGCGGTACCCGCAGCCAGCTGCTCAGGGTGCCCAACCAGTCAGTCTTCATCACTCCTTCTGCACTATCTGTTTCATTAATAAAAACTGACATTTCACATTTCAGCTGTAACATACCTAACCAGCTATTTATTATACATACAGAATAGCAAATGTAGCATTCTCTGACTCCTGCTCTACAGTGTGGGCTTTCCTGACAATAAGACATTTTGTTATTCTTTCCAAACATGATTGTCCTGAACCTTTTTTCACATCCTCTCAAGCATGCTAATAGCAAGTGGGTTTTATTAGTACACAGAATTGAATTCTCAGGAAACATCAGCAGATGATACAATCAGTAACATTTGATCAATGCTTCACCTTTTGCCCTTAATTTGATTAAGTACTATATAGCTGAACAAAGAGTATAGTGTAAAAAAAAAAAAAAAAGAAAAAAAAAGCAGTAATACATGTAACACTACAGTAGCAATTCTCTGTTGCAGGGCAGATTTGGTAGTTCTGATATTCTGCATTTCTGCATTCCCAAATCCATGTTGCGTTGATTACCAGGTTTTTGGGGAACACATGCCCAGATCCAGCAAAAAATGCAACTACGTGCCCAGACTTCTGTTGTAGTAGTAAAAAGTGCACAGAATAAAAAGTTTGAAAAAAACCCATATCAAAACTGCAAAAACTGACCTCACAGGCAGTGAAATTAGACTCATGCTCAAACTCAGCACAAATCTATGTCCATCCCGAGTCTCGCTCAGCCTCCCAGGGGTGTAAATCAGTGGATACTCCCTGGACCCTGACATGGGAATGAACAGGATGGTGGTCTGTGACATCTTGAACCTTACAGTTCCTCCACCAGTGTCAAGAACAGCAGAAGTGCTGGAAGTACCTCACAGGTGGCTACAGCTTGGGTCAGGGCTAACGTGGCCACTTCCTTGAAGACTGGCTGCTAACAAAGGGCAATGTCGAGACGCAGAGGGTAAAGCTCCTAACAGCCCCAAATGCTACAGCCACAGAAACGGGTCGGGGGAAAGGAGGAATTATGGCAAGTCATGCTTTTGCCTTTAGCCAAATACAGTTTTTTTTTTGGAGGGGGGGGCTGGCCTCACAATGCGAGGTTTGTGTGTATATGTATTTTTTCTGACTGCCACAGTAAAACCTTAAGTTTGGCTTAGTTTCAACCCAAACTGAAGACCTTGGCATTGTTTCCAGGTGCACCCAAACCAATAAATGAACTCAGGTTCACTTGGAATTTGGCTGAGAGTTTCCTGGGTTTCTTGGGGGGTTTGGGGTTTGTTTTTTTTTTGTTTGGTTTTGTTTTCTTTTGGGGAGGAGGGCAGTGGTTTTTTTTTCTTTCTTTCTTTTTAAACGTAGTTACTATAATACTCCAGGTGTCGGAGTCCCTAATTGCAATTGGCCTAATCGCATTGTCACTGTACATTCCTGAGCTGCCAAAGCAAACCCTTTCTGAACAATCCTCTTGTCTTGCAGCAGCTAGCAGTATGCATTTGCAAAATCCCAGAGTCCCTAAAGCCCACAATATTGTAAAAATCTAAAAATGCTAGCAAAACTGCACTGAAAGAAAAAACAGTTTTCAAAAAAAGGATGGATGACCCCAAGTGGATTCAATGTCATTTAAAGAAAGGAATGAAAATAAATCTACACTTCTATTCTTCAGATGTAATAAAAGGAACCAGGATTGCTACAAGACTTGCACTTAACCTCCAGGGTTCAGTACACGGGGCTCTGCAGCACTCCAGAGGCACACAAGTGTCCCAGGATAGTCACCCAGACCTCATTGCATGTCTGTGCTCAGCTGCAGGAGAGCAGGGGTTCAGAGACTGCCACATTTACTTGCTTTCCTGCCTGTCAAATTGTTGTGAGCCTCTTTCTGCTGCCTTTCAAGTGCCATCATCTAAGTGCGTTGAATCAATTTCAACCAGTAAACTGCATTATGTGTTTGGACCCAGCCACACTCAGGTTTTGTTTTCTCCATTCTTCTAAATCCATACACTGTACTTAAGCAATAAGCTACACCAGGCAATGGTGAATGAGCTATTACTGTACTCCTCAGGTGTCGTTATGCAGTATGAAGCTGAAGGCCAGAGTACTCTACCACCTGGGAAGTGGTAATCCTGTAGAGTGGGATATCTTCTTCTAAACCAGAATTTATAATCATAAATACGAGAAGCAGGAAACACTTGATGTGGGTATAATGTCACTGTCAGCCAGTCAGAAATGCTATTCTTAAAAACTTTTCACAGGAAGTTCCATTCAAACACAAGAAAAAATTTCTTTACGGTTAGGGTGACAGAGCACTGGAACAGGCTGCCCAGGGAGGTCGTGGAGTCCCCTTCTCTGGAGACTTTCAAGACCCGCCTGGATGCAGTCCTGAGTAACGTGCTCTAGGCAATCCTGCTTTGGCAGGGGAGTTGGACTAGATGATCTCTAGAGGTCCCTTCCAACTCTGAAAATTCCATGATTCCTTGATTATGAGACCTGGGTTATTGTACAAAGTTTGTCAGTGGAACTCAAACCACTTTATTAATATAAACTAAAGCAGTCACACAGTGTCCTATTGACAGAAAGATCATCTAACCATCCTGAAGCTGGAGGAAACAGTCCAGAGGAGGGAGGGAGAAAAAAAGACTCCATGCTTCTAGAATAAGTCACTGACTGCCAGAAATAGATATTTAGGTTCCTTTCCTTCTCCTCTACTCATCACAGTCCTATAATAACAATGGATATGCAAAAACACCATCACTTTTCAGCCAGGATCCAGTTTGGCTTGACATCAGAGGTGCCAGAGGGCCTGCTGCTCTCAGAGGAACCCTGGCCTCTCAGCACGCGACTCAGGCCTATTGGCAGGCAGCTGCTTGCAGCAGCTTTGATGGTCTTCTGCACCATATGAAGCAAATTAAACAAAACAGTTCTTCCCATTTTGTCTTTCAATTCTAAAGATGCTCCCTTATGCAACTTATTTTATTAATGTCAAATTAATAAACATTTATTTTGCAGTGTTGGCTAAGACTCACTGAACCAGGATGCCATTGGCCTTAAGCACACTGTGAACACTTGAATATCTTTCATTATCCCAAGTACCTTCTAGTCAGTAGAATTCAGAGAAAGAATAACTAACTTAACTCAATTGATTGTCGAAATCATCGTATTTGTAGCTATTACTACTGACAGTCCAAATCCAGTGCGAGAACCTTCTCTAGTTGTGTTGAAAGGGCAGCCCCAGCCTACAGGTGTCCTACGAATCCAGGAGACGCTGGTGAGAATGGGGCCTCCGGTCTACCCTATTTAGAGATGCGTCCAAATGATGCTGTTGCTTATTTTGGCAGCTCAGGGCAGAGTGAGTCTGTTAAATTTAACAGAGTCCCTTGACATTCCTGTTACACAACAGAGAGGGGAATTTACCCCAGTAAACAGTTTTCAAAGTTGAGAAGCACGCTTTATCATTTTAACATTATGCCTTTTAACAGTGTCCTTGTCCTTAGTGGAAGACAAAGATCCCGAATCTCTTCTCATGCTAGGCTACCACTCTGTTTCCCAGCTCAGTTGTAGCTCCTGCCAATATGTATAGGTAGAACAGATGCTAATTTTCCTAAGTCCAAATTAGTACAGACAGTAATACAAGCACCTTGTCCTCATTCCCCCTTTCCCCCAAGATTACTAATAAAGAGTCAATTGCTTGGCTACTGATTGTACCACGTGCTCTAATTACTTGTTTAAATGAAGGCAAACACATTAAACAAGTTTTAAACTGCATTTAAATCAGTGCTCTTTGAAGAGGGAAAGACAAGCATTGGAGGCCTTTATTAATCACTAAATTAGTCCTAAAATTAGCATGACTTTTGAGAATTTTCATTTTGCAAAAATGTCATCCTGGGTTCAAATAAAACCTCAGAGCAGCTTTTAGAGCATTGAGCTCTAAACAGGTCAGTTCACATCCTGTACAGCCCAGGGGATTTCTAAGGTGAAAGCTAATGTGAGAAGCATCACCTATAACAAACCAAGGAAAACGTAGATCTCCTTGCCCCATGGGCTTCCACAATAAGCACACATATAAGTATCCAACGTAAACTGTTCTACCTCTTTTTTCAAACACCTTAGTGAAACATACTGATGCCACACAGTGTGACTACCTCAAACATACCGATGTCAGAGGATGAAAGCCTTGTCCCAAATAGCCAAGAAACCACAGTCAGACAAGGTGCCCGTACATTTGCAAAACCTCACTGGCGCGGGCAGGTGGGCTCCCTCGCAGGAGCACCGTCAGCAGCTGCTCAGCCTTCTGCAGGAACCGCGCGCTGGAGTTGCCAAAAGCCTGGGCCCATCCTTTCTGCAAGGGTTTCCCTCCACAGAGGAGACACAGAAAGCTTTTTTATTGCGTTCTACTAATAGAGAAGATAACCTACGAATCACTCCTGAGAATGCACTAGTAGGAATACCAACTAAAATACCTTCTGTAAGCACGTTGCCCTATAGATTCGTATCATTACTGTCACTGCTGTGCCCTAAGACACAGGGAGAAAGTCTGCTCCCCATGAGCACAAGGTAAAGGTTGGCGCTAATGGGGTTTATGCCGCCCACATTGCCATGCAGAGTGCTGAGCCTGGCCCAGAGAATTTTAGCTTTAATTTAATGTTAAATCCAAATCAAGAAATGAATTATTTGTAACATCTTGAGATCCATCACCTTTGCTTTGAACAATATATCCTTCAGGAGAATACAACATATACAGTAATATACACTTCTAATCTTGTTATCAATTCCCGACACAGCAAAGCACTCATACAATAAGGTGTTTTAGGACCGTCACAACACACGTGCTAATTACTAACCAGTGTCAGTCATTTGTCAATTAGTGGGGTTTATTTTCTTGTGGGAAGGAAATTTCTAGAATACCGTGAAGCACACACACTCCCCTCCCATTGTTCTTGGCTGATAGAGGTAGATTTGGATGATTGCTTTTTTCCTGTTGCCTCTTAACATTGCAAATCAAACTGCAATCAGAATAATGAGGTGTCAGTGGTTGAAACCATAGCTGGTACTACATATTTTCAAAGATTGTTCACACTAATCAACTAATAATGACATTGCTTCCTCCATCATACTAAATAAAATTCCCCTGGTTGTGCAACACAATTACTACTAATAACCATAGAAACCTTAGTGTGTTTAAGGAGACTGTTTCAGAGATTATCTGGAGACTTATTTTAGAATGAACTGGGAAGACAGATCTACCAGATGGAGATTATTCTTTAGTAATTAAGCAGACATTGTTCCTGTGGGTGTATGGTTATTTTCCAGTACCATGAAGTATTTTTCTTCTAATGACGCACATGAATTAAAATGATAGTTTTTACGCTGATAAAGAATATCTTAAATATTTAAACATTTTAATAAGTGCATTACATTAATAGCCATTCTTTAGTCTCAGAAAGAAAAGTATAGGAAGTAATACTCAATAAACAATCCCATTAGAAGATTTACTATTAAAGGGAGGATGATGAATACATATTTATTTTATGACAAAAATACTTTGACTCCTCAAGAGAGAAATACCTCTTGACTATTAATAAAGTTGTTTAAAAATGATGCTGGCACAAATGCTGAAAATACTTTGTGCTCTGTATGTCAGGAACTAAGTCACTTTGAAGGCTTTAGAAATTACTTGCTTATTGAGCTAAATTTCACCCAGATGCAGTAACAATTTTATACTGAGAGATGACAAGTGAGAAGACATAATTGTTACGACACAAATGTTGCATGACTTATTTTTGAAAGCATTAATCAGAAGGAAAAAAAAAAAAAGAGAGCAAGATCTGAAAGAGCAAGTTGAAATCGCAAGGTTAAATAAAACTTCCCAACATTAAAAACATAGGAAAGAAAGAAAATTCATCTCTTCATTACAGCCAAAAAAAAAAATCCCAGTGATTTGGCAGATGATTTTATTCCTGAGTTTAGAAATGCAGGATACCTAGGACACAATTTTTTCACCTTGTCAAATATATTTGAACCACCGTTACCACCATTTTCTTTAAAAACCTGACAACAACAACGAAACTCACATCAACAGACTGTATCTCAGTAGTACCCTGATTCATTACACTAAAACTGCATCAGACAAAAGGCAGATTTGAGAGGAGACGGATGAAATACTTCAATAAAAAAAAGAGCCATACCAAACGAAAGAGAAAACAGTGTCCCAGATTCTTCAATCCAATGGTATTTGATGGGTCCCTTACAATATTACAAAGCATCATCATTGTGCAAGTTGCCTTCAAAATTCAACCCTGAATGCAACGTTTGTTTCCCCCTCAAAATAAAACTAATTTTATGCAACAACATTTCTTTCCTGATATGGATGAGGGGGAAACTGAGATATTTCAGATTGCATTGCATAGTAACCTGGGCAGCAGTAGAGAAAAACTCTTAAACACCTGATTAAGTTTATTCCTTTTTAGCAAAAAAAAAAAAAAAAATTGTGCTTAACTTGAAGTACTTTGCTGAATACAGTGTTTTGCTGAATCAGAGCTTTCACAGATGCAAACTTTTTCACAGTACCAACTGCAAGCCTCCAGACTTTTGCAGGCTTATCTGAACTGAAACCGAACTGAAAGCCTTCCAAGATTTGCCCATTACTATTTCCTAATGCTTTGTGAGTTGTGCCAGTGACTCCCGGGATCCAGATTTGGAATGCATTTTGAATATTTTAAATCACAAATTTCCCCTTAAAGAAAACAGATGTATGCACATATTCACTCGAGTTCTTTATAATTTGAAACAGTATCATTTTAAACCAATCTTATTAGATACAGATGAACAAGTTTGTTTTTATCCTGGCAAACTGCTGTTTCTATTATTTTTGTCCTTTGCTTCTAGAAATCTTCTTGCATAGCATTTGTTTTCTTAAAATGAGTAATTACTCTTACTCTGCCATCTTGAGACAGACCCAGAAAACAGACCCATTGCTGCATCTAAATGAACCTTTTAAATATAAGGCACACACTGTAAACAATAGACTCCTGAAAGCTGGCACTCACTCACGTGTTTTCTTTTAGATGTGACTACAGGTATCTAATTCCATTATTCTCAATATTTCACAGAGTTGCCTCCTTTCTTTTCCTTACTCATGCTGCCTCCATCATCAAAATCAGGATGAATAACATCTTTAGGAAATGTAGGATAGCTTGAGGTGCTTTGTGCAGCATCAGAACAGGCCATTTTAATGGCAATTTATTTCCACATCTGGAAGGCTGCTCGGAAGCACTTTCAGATGCTGGTGTATTCTCCTTGCATTATTAGGAATCACGTAAAACATTGGACCAGAATCAATGATCGCCACCAGTGCACAGTTGAATGCCGATAGCAAACTAAGACTTCAAATTATCAGCTTGCAGAGAAGTTCTTGCTCATTTTCTTTGGTGTCTGTCTGCAGCTAACATCTGTTTCCAGTTATGGCACTAACAAAGGCTTCTCCCTTTGACTATTATTAACACGCAAGCTCACAGTGCCACTGCGGTGTACTTCTCTGGAATGGCTGGCAAGGGAAGTCTGACAGGGTTGCTCACAGAAAAGACATTTTAAATTGCATCTGCCTATTTACCCAGTTTGATACCTCTTCACAGCTTCTGTTGATGAGGCTGGTGAACTGAAAGAATACAAAGCACAGGCACTTTTGTAGAAAATTTTGAAAATAAGATCATCCCACAAAAAGAAAAAAATTACCCTAAGAAAAATCACCCCCCCCCAAAAAAATGTTCATAGAAATCCTTCATTGTGGAATTAAGAGTTTGGGTATTTAGACTGCTAATTCCCAAGGATAGTGACAGTTTCTAAATGCTGAGAGGCTTCTAAGAACCTGTGTCCCAGTACAGTCTTAACATCACTAGTCACACATGTTATCTGTCTCTTGATATCTAACCACTTTGATCTGTTTTCAGTTCTTTTATTAGCCACCTTCCCTAAAATGCCCTTCATCAGTAGCTGGCATCTTAAACACTGGGGAAACAACCAACTATTTTGATTTCCAATAACCAACTAATGCAACTAAAGATTTTTCACAACAGAGACAGGATAACAACAGTCCTTTTTTGTTTGGTTGGTTGGGTTTTTTTTTTGTTGTTTTTGTTTGTTTGTTTGTTTTTAAATCTCTCCTTACTATTCAGGACTCACTCCCTCTACCACTGGTATTTTGGGAACACGGCTTCTCCTGTGAACCAAACCCAACTGAATATGGTGTCTCAAAGCAGAGAAGATAAAGACTTACTCAGCACTTAGGAAGCACATGCTTCTTTCAGATGCACTACAAGTAACCCACAACTACCCTGTTAGAAGGGAACATGCCTGGAGAGAAAGAGAAACTCTGGTCTCGGGCAACATGTTCATAACTGCGCTGCTGCCCACTCCATTCCCATCATGGCTACATGTGCCCTGTGGTATTCTAACTCCCCCCCTACCAGTTACAGAAGCATTTGGTATACCCCTCTCTATAGCTTGCCTACACAACAGCCGACATCTCAGAGATACCCACTGACACGAAGAGAGCTGAGAAGATAGACGAAAATCCATAGCATTTTTTTCCCTAATCTTTTGCCCTTTTTCTTAGATCAATTCAGTAAGTTGTCAGTGACATCAATAATGCAGCTTTATCAACCGTATCGGCTGAATGACTCTTCCTTGTTTTCTGGTTTCCAACATCATTGCAATGCTGAAAAAATGAATTCTAATCAGGTATCACAATGACAGGACATTAATGGCAGCCTACACAGAGTTAGAAAGTGGAGAACCATGACAAACAGCATGCCCAAACCAGGAGTGTTATTTTCATTCCTGAGAGAACATGTTAGTTGGACAGCAGATGACAGTGGTGAAGAAAGTGAAAATAAGTGCATCTATATGTACCTGGCTGAGTTTTGAGATCATGTTGATGAAAGCATCGCACAGACATATATTTGTATCACAAAACCTGGCAGAAACTAAAAGACATTTAGAGCAAGGACAACGACTAATTCTGGGCAGTAGTAGGAGAGTTAACAATGCACAAACAAGGCATCTGAGCGGAAGGAGATGTTATTTCTACACAAGGGAATAAAGAGGATGAGAAGAATGGGAAGTGGAAATAGGGTGGCATTAAACAGAATCTATGTAATTAAAAATGCTAATAGCCTCTTGGAGGCTGTTTCCAAAACAAGCTATTTCCTTTAGACAATCAAAACATCATCAAGTTAACTATGTTCAAAGCCTGATCTCTCCTTATTGCAGACAAGCGATTAGAATGCTCCTGCCTTGGGGGCAGGTGGTAGATGGGAAAAAAAGAGGAGCTTCTTGTTCCTCTCCTATTCTGGTATCAGAGTAAATGGTGATGAATTTATACTTTTAATATTCTATCAAACAAATATCTCCCCAGGCTCTTCCTTATTCAGTTTGTCCCTGTGACAAGTTTAGAGGAAATCAAACCTTAACTTGCATAAATGAATCTATGTCACTGTTATATACTGGGACCCTATTCTGACCTCTTTTATACCTATGTAAAATTGATGCCATGTGTCAAGGACTTAAGGTCAACATACACCTTTGCACTTTTGCTGCTGAGTGCAGACCGTGGTGCATCAGCTTGCTTTCTTTATTTCTTTTTTTTCCAGTCATCCCATTTTACATGGATATTTGTTTCTTTTCTCATGGTCCTGCAAAGATGTGGAAGTGAATTTTAATTTGAAATAGTCTTGTAGATCCATGAGTCTCTATCAAGACTATGACACTGGGTGCATGCACGAGCTGCAGCTCCTATAAAAAAAACATGGTAGGATGGATCTTTCTATTAGATTAGACATTAGTGAAAATGCAACATCAACAGCACTGTAACCTCAAGGACCTGTTCTAAATCAGATGATGTACTGAGAGGGTGGCAGTATCATCTCTAAATCATATCGCTTCACTTGAATGGGTGGCAATGATGTCTAGAAGTAGAGACTGGAACGGGATGATTTTGAACTTTAGCATTAAATCAAAATACTTGATTTATTTCAGTGATACCTCTTAGGATTACTCTCTTCAGTGAAGTGATAGGCATGCTAGTAATAGAAAAAAAATCAAAATAATTTTTGGCTGCTACACAAATGCTGAACAAAATTGCATTACATTTTTGAAGAATTCAGGTAAGGTAATACAAGCACATTATCAAGGTCTGTGTTTCAATGGGAACAGTAACTTTTCTATTTCATCACCTAGGGAAAAAAGTTTAGCTATTTTCACAATTTCATTCTCCCCCTCTCATTTGTATACTAAGACCTTTGAATCATTCTGTCCAAGATTTTGCCCAGCCTACCAGCTATCACTGTCTGAGTATCTCAGGCAGCTGAAAACTGCATCCCCTCAGAGAAATTTGGTTGCATTTTCTGTTCTCTTCCAGCTGTTTCCTTCTTTAACAATTTCCAGACCTGACTGTATGCAGTTCTCAAAAGGCATCAAACTACAACTTTCTGTTTTTTTCTCTCCCAACAAAATTTGTAATTGGGGAGTTCTGTTTACTCATGGATATAGTTGCTCCATTCTTTATGCTGCCTAGAAAAACAGAAACACACTATGTAGCCTGTAATACCTTAATAATCAGATAGGATAATCAGATGAGCTTCTTTACATATCTGTTGGCATAACATCAATATGGATGGTCTGGTTTAAATACGGTTGTCCCTAAAATGCGATTAAAGGAGGTGCCTGGTCTGAGGAAAATAGTATAATACATTTAACTGTGAAAGAAAAACATGTATTTCCCTCAATGAACTTTAGAAAGTAATCATTCATTTCATCAAAGCAGAAAATAGTCTGTCAAAAATAATGGCGTTACAAGAACTCATGGGTCTTTGGGATAGAACTACCAGAATATAAGCTGCCTTTTTAGCTGAACTCATACAAACTTGCAGTCATTCATTAGGAAATAAACAATATTATCCCATTTCAGCCACTTTACTGAATATCTAAGCATCTTCTTTCAGATTGCTCTGTACATATATCATTCAACCTGCCTGAGTTCTTGAACCACCAGAAAAGTTTTTACTTGGCAAACCTACCCTTGCCAAAAACTGGCTCTCCCTCCAGGTTTTTATATGTTTTGATAAAAATTTCTGAAGGGAAAATAAAGGCTGGTGACTATTTTTGTAGAAAAAGGGAGAAATATTTTGCATAACACTGACATGAAATAGATTTCTTTCAAAATTAGTTTAATGGGAAACTGCCTTTTGCCCTGATTCAAAATTCAGCATGTTTGGAAATTTCAAGAGCCCCACTGCAATCTAGGAAATGTGTGCTTTTTTTATTCAAGTTATTTTTTCCTTAGACAGTTAGTAGTAATTATGGGGACTATGATAAATTTAAGGACCCCCTTTTGTGCATACAGAGCTAGTATACTAAGTACTGTACAAACACAGGCCATGAGGTAATCTCCTGCCACGCATACTTTGCGGAATAATGAATCTGCAGCATTTGTTCTGACCTCTGATGGCAATACTTTATCTGGAAAATTTGCTTTGAGAAGCAAGTCTGTTTGTGGACTTGGGCAGTGGTGATGTTATTCAGAGAGATAAACAGAAGGCAGCCCTAGCTCTGTAGCACACAAACCAAAAATAAAATAGGCAACAAGCTAACTATAATAGAGTCATAATAAAATAATAAGCTCACCAAATACGGAATAAAACTGCTAGTAAGAGAGCTTTTAATCTTTATTTGATCTTGTTGGCTCTGATTCAAATTAGAAGTAATTTCATGGATGTCAATGGAGTTATTCAGGTATAAATCTGGGTTGAGAGCAGAATCTGGCTTACCATTCAAGCGTATTTAATAGAGAGAGGGAAAATTGTCAATAGCTGTTCACAATGTTCTTTTAATTGAATTAATACTGTAATTCGCCTTGCTGAAAATGAAGAGTCTATTCATATTTTGATACTGAACTAAACCCCTGCTTACTACCAATACTTATCTATGTTATTAGAGAGAAACAAATTGCAGTTGGCTCTTAGAGCTGTAAGACTTCTCCCACAAATGTATGAATGTAGATCTAGTGCCTGATGCACCCCCCCGTTTGAGCAATACAAACACATGAAAATCACCACATGCTGTGTAAATAAAGGTTAGTCACATAAACAGAAGCTGAAAGACTGAAGTGATTTATAACTTCTGGAAACAAAGCCTTTGGCATATTAGAACTATATGCCTGTGACAGAATGTGCTTATAATATTTCTAAGGTTCAGCCAAAGTCCCTTCTATTAGCAACCTATTAAAAGATGTTTAAGAATCATCTTTCATATCCTTTTTTGCCTCCTTTCACCTATGTTCTATACTCCATTTTCAATTACACCAATGCAAATTCAAACTCACCTAGCAGAATCTATGGAATAAACTGAGATTTAAAAGTGGAAATGGGAACGTTTTTATCTGTCTGAATTTGAAGTCTCTCTTTTTCTGCTCCAAAGTTTAAGAAATGGGCCATGTATGACTTTTATGTCTTCCTTGTCCTCTGTGGAACTTTGAACATAGTTAAATCATCTTGACTGTTTTTATGGGAAAAGAGGCCCACAATACTTATTTTCAGAGATACTGACTCCATGGTACTAATGTCAAGATTATATGCCAGGAAATTGTATTCTATAGGGTCTCAGTAGTGCTCAGGAGTATAGATGGCTGGTGGATTTATAAAGACCATACATCACTCTGTGTGGGCCATAACCCTGGCCTAAATAAGCTTGTGAGGACATCTCATTAAAGATCAGACCCAGCTCTCAAAGCTGGAATTCTGCTTCTCATGCCTAGGGATGGCTTGCCTTGGCATCTTTTCCTCCTCTGCTACATGTGTGTTAATACTGACATACCGTTGCTAAGACAAAGTGATTTCATTTATTCTGCACGAGAAGATCAGGAAGTACTGCAGGGATTTGAGAAATGGTGTTTGTGGATTTCATTGGGCTGAAGCTCCCATTAAATCACATTGACCCCTTAGGGAAAGAAAAGGCATGTTAAGAGGCAGAAGCAGCTTACCCTAGGTAAATAAAATTGTACACACAATGAAGAGACTGGAAATGGAACCTTCTAAAGGATTTAGCTTGGTATTCCACGCATATACAGTGCTGTGATTTTAGAAAGCTATAGCATGAACCTTGTTTGGAAATCCTAACCCTACTGAAATCAACAGTTAAACTTGGCCAGTGTGATCAAAGCTGATCAGAGAGTCATTATAAATAGATAGCACTGCTGACTATCACATTTCAACATGGAATATGATCTAGCTTCCCTTTGATTCAATAGCAAAATAAAAAAAACAAGATTAAAATCAAGGTCCTAAGAACCAGAAGAATAAGAAAAATAATAGCATATACGTTCAGTCCTGCAAAAAAAAAAACCAAAACACCAGAAGAAACCTCCTCATGTCTTTTTTTTTTTTTTTTTAATATATGAATTCTCCTTAATGTTTTCATCATCTTTGTGAATAACAAAGCCTACAGTGCTTGATGACAGCAGGAACCTTTTGAAGAAAAATTGTAACCGTTACTGGTTATGCAACATTGCTTTTACATCTAAACATTGTGCTGCTTCTCCTTGGACAGCTCAGTCCTACAACTTCTTACTTATTCTTAGTTCAAGCAATTCCCCCCAAATCCAATCGCATAAACAATTGCAAGAATTGATGAGAGCCTTTAGAAATTTAGAATGAATTAAAGTTTTGACAGAGAAGCCGTTGGTTTAGGGCTTAATCCTGCAAGGTTCAGAGCACTCTGGCCTCAAACCAGCAAAGCATTCAAGCATGTGACTGTTTAAACTTGATGGGACTACTCACACACTTGAAGATAAGCATAAGTTTAAGTGCCTTGCTGTATTAAGGCGACTGCTCAGCCAGAAGCAAGTCATTAGCCCCTTTGGTTATTGCAGTATTATTTGCTATTCACATTTCATGTTCAAGTCCTGCAATCCAAGGTTTAATTTCATCAGCTTTTGGGTTTTCTGTGAGGTACTTTTAGCTGATATTCCAGTATCCGCTCAAGGCTCCATAAATAGAGAGTCAAATGTAATCTAAGTAAAACAGTGAAAACCCTGCAAACTGTGTATTCCCATCACGGATGGCCAGCTTTAACTCTTCTTCCTACTTTTTCAGGTATGTAGTATCTTCTCTGGCCTGTTATTCTTTCCTCTCTGGAGCTCACTCAAATACATTGATATTCACAGCCAAAGAATCTCTTATCCAAGTTAGCATGATAGTTGTAGTTACAGCACTTCCACGATCTTTTAGACAAGTCCACTTAGCCACTTGCTAGAGTATGTTCCTTGCCAGACCAGGGGAAAAAACAGGAAGAGTTAAAGTGGAGGGACTCACAGTACTCTATGCCCTTTTACATTTCTTGGTGATTAAAACCACTTCTAACTGATGAAAGCTACAAATTAGCTTCCTGATTATTCAAAATATCATGTTCCGGTTTCTAGTATATTTAGTTTTTACAGGTTTAATGTAATTTTGTCTATTGGGAGTCCCTTATGTGAGTTAAGAGTGGACTTCTCAGGTGAAAATAAGTATAAATAGTACTATAAATGTATGTCAAGGGAGTCCATATGGTGTCATTGATGTGTACTATACTGTTACGCAGTGTTATAAAATGCCATGATGTCCTTTGCCTAAGTGACAAAATGCTGGTGGTCTTGTTGGGGGGAAAAACAAGAAATATCATTTTAGCTAACATGATACTTTGAGTAAATGCAGAAATTTTCATAATCTAAAACATTAAACAAGTAAAGATACTGAAGGGTAATTTCCGTGTAATTCACATTTGTTCATGCATACTAATGTTCATTGAACTTTTGCACTGAACAAACTTACATAGCTTTTTCCCAGAAGACAAAACCTAAAAATGTCCGTGATGCTACACAAACAATAAGCCAAGCCACAAAACACGTCCTCTGTCCCCATTCTAACACACCTCTCCAAGTTCCTTTCCTGTTCTTTTCCATGGAAAGATGCATGAATTATGGGAACCAAAATGTCTTTATAAAAGAAGTGAACTTGATTATTATTAAGTGCTGTTTTGCTGGAGTTATGGAGTACTCGTGTTTTGATCTCTGCCTTAGTTAAAATTCAGAGATAGCTAAATGCAAAACAAAAACAACACTTGCAGTTTTCAACTAACACATAAAAGATGTTTTTGGTGAAAAATACTTTGTAGATATTGCTTAAAAATATCCTCTAAAAGTTGCTAAGGACCAGATTTTCCACCATGATATTCAGACCCTTTGTAAAGTGACTCAAAATGGAAATCTCAGCTCTCAGATGCAATTTTTCTAACATGTTTTGGGCTACTCTTCCCCGAGCTCACCCAGGGTGGCATTACTGAAACAAATGGAATCAAGTTCCCTTTAAGCTGCCCCTCACTTCCTGTGAACAGCTGCAAAGCTACCTCTTTCTGTCTGCCACAAAGCTTTCTATATGCAGAACTACAGAGGTATAAATCTGCCGTCAGCAATTTCACAAGATACTGCATGGTATACATTAGCTACCACATGGTTTGAAATCATATTTTTTGCAAGAGTTTGTTGTCATGGAACAACATCAGACAACATTGTCTTTATTGACACAACAGAATCAAACCTGATAGATGAGAAAAGTGAATACTCTCCAGTTCCGAAGGACTTTTATGCTGGAATGTGTCATGTGAGACTGACGAGGGAAACGTGCTATGAACCTTGCAGGAGAGTTAAAACAAAATCTATTTCTAAAACAAACTTACCAGTGTATTTGCAGTCATGGGTTACCATTAAATATTTGCATTTATTCAGTTACAGTAGTAACTAAACAATTTGGAGAAAATTACAAATGCTATAGTGAAGTTAATTTCTGTAGTTGCTGAAGGAACTGCAAGGATCCTACAAGGACTATTGGAAGACAGAGGTAAAGCTGAGTTTGCCACAGGGATTTTCATAGAACTGGGAACAATTAAGACATTTGGATTTTGACTTCTCTTTCTTCTCCCATTGTCTGATGTATGTAATCGTTAGATAATGTTACATATACCTCTAAAAACGACAAACGTTTATGGATCATCTAGGTACTGCATGTTTTATGTAGATGACTAGGAGAAGTCCTTCAATCCCATATTATTATCATTTATTAGTAATGTAAAATTACCTAGCCACTTCCAGCAGGGGAACTAAGCCCTCGTGCTGGATGATGCATACACAATATATGCACTAGCATTTTGAGGACCACTCAGAAATCAGTGCCAGACTGTCTTCGGTACTTTATAAGTATGTATTAAAGAAGGTACCTTCCCCAGAACAGCACACTTTTCACACAAGATGGGTAGAAAGAGTAAGGACACAGTGCTGGAAACAATTTGTTTTGTAAGGATAAACTGATCCTAACTTGACAACAGGTAGACAGCATTTAAAAATATACTTTAAAACTTCCAAACACTAGTCAAACACATGGTGGTCACAGTTCATAAATCCTCTTTAATGTATGTTGCTTTTCCTCAGTAACACGGACACCTAAAGGATTTGTTTTTTGGTTTCATTTTCTTTTGACAGACTTTAAAAATGTTTTTAGCCGCAAACAAAATCTGAGAAAATTTAAACAGATGTCAAAATAAATTTCCACTTAAATTCCCTGCCCAAGCATGATTTGCATATAACTTAATTTGAATAGCAGCTGTGTTGCCGAGGAAAACTTTTATTTTTAAAGAAAAAAAACCCCGAAGTATAGATAACATCAGTGGAAAAGCAGCCATATTCAAAGAGGCTTTTTGCATTCTATTCCAGTGGAGCAGAGAAGAGGGCACGGAGCTGTGGTGTCTTAGCAATTCAACCCAAGCAAATACTTGGAAAAAGGCAAGTAGAAGTGGGCCACTTTAAGCTTCATCAATGCCAAAAAAAGAGAGTTTGTTTCAGGAGACTTGTGAATGGCATGTATCCCAGCAACTATATAATAGGAAAACCAGGTAGTGGTTGTTAAAAGATACAGTTGTAGGCAGAAACACAAAATGACTTAGAGGACAAAAGCTTATTCATTTACATGATATTGTAACTATATCTAATTTCAGTGTAGTGGGAAGTAAAGGATTAGGCCCTTAATCACCAGAATTTTTTTAATAACCATGCTGAACCAAATAAGTTGGGCTTTGCTGTAAGGTTGGAAATGAGGATGCTTTCTCGGTCTATATTTTCTGCTGCTAGGAAAGGAACTGGGAGAAACGCAAAGAATGCTTTACCTTTCTTCTCCTAGGGCTATGTAATGTCCAGAGATGACAAAGTTACAATCAGTTCCTTCCCTCTGACACAGCGGTCTTTTGGAAATGCCCATCCATGAAAAATTATACAATAGCGTAGAAAAGAGCATTCCAGCTACATTGTATTCAAGCCACGGAAGAGATAGACTTCTCTGTATTACTGAAGTTAAGAGACTGTTTTCCATCTTGACAGCAAGTCTGATCATTCATTGCAAGGGCAGAGTTTGTTCCCGGATGCTGGGGAGTGCTTTGTGTCTACAGCAAGCAGGGACTCAGGTCATCTAGGGGTCTTCTGCAATACCACTTACGATTATAGGAAATTGGACTTGATGTTAGGATTGAACCTTCCAACCCTACGCCTGGAAAGGCTGTGCTTCTCTTTTTCTGTAGTGCTGCCAAACACAAAACTTAGCAAGTAAGAAGGACAGAGTTATTTGGCCCTGATGGAGGAATACTGCCTGTTCTCTTCTACAATGAAAAGGGAAAATAATTGAAGGATCTATTACAGTCTGATCAATGGGTTTATCCAGGCTGTGCATGGACTATTAGGTGTTTCATAAATTCCCAAGCACCCTGGGAATACAAATGCAAGAACCAAATCTAATTTTAATGTAAATATTCATAAGCATAGACAAATAATATCTGCTGCCAGTATGATATTTACTTGTATCAGTATTTCCCTCCACGGACAAGAGGCCTCCACTTGTTGGCTAAATTCACAGTGAACACAAATCATCAAGGCATCCTTCCTCCTCAGGGAAACAAGAATTTTTGCTCATAGCAGACCAACCTCTTCATGCACCACATCTCCATATGGGAAACATATCACAGTATTTTAGAAATATGGGTGCTGACCTTCATACACGTTTAGGACTCATGAGCCATATTGAGGACTCAAAGCACATTTGGTTCATTACTTCAGTCCAAAGGACTAGAATTCCAACAAAACACAAGGATTATTCATGCTCATCATCAAGCTCGCAGATAGACAGATTCACACTTGTACCCAGCAATAGCAGTACCCTGTTGCAGGCCGGTTAGCATGCAGATTGCATGTAATTAATTTTAGCTTCAGTCTCCCTAATTGAGATGTAGCACCGTGTGTTATTGCATGGTGAAATAAAATGATCCCGGACATGTTTTATCAGGTGGAAATTGGAACAAAAACTCATGCTAGTGATTTAGGGAAAGTAAACACTTAACTGATTCTATACATATGTAATATTTCTTCATTTCTGTTTACTTGAAAGATAAAAGTAAATGTTATTTTTATAAAAGAAAGAAGAAATTAGCTCACTGAGGGCTTAATTATGCTTTCTTCTCCAATGGGAATCAATGCTATTGGCAGCTTGCAGGCCTGTTCTCTTGACAAATCAAGTTGTTGGCTGAGGCGTGAAGTGTTAGATTATGATCGACTCAGCGTGACATTGTGATTCATGGCTACTATATTACAGAGGGGAAAAAGGGGATTTATGCTTCATATCCACTTTGAATTCATAGTGAAACAAGTGAATCATTCTGTTCAACCTCAGGAGTTCGTGTTCTACACCTGGGGGCTGAACAATATTACAGGCTTGAACATTTTAAGGAACAACTGCGATAAAATACCACTGCGAAATATTATCTCTTTCCCCTCATGCTATAAGTTTTAAGAATCACCTGGAGTAAAGATTTAACGAGGGCAGTTCCTTAAAAGAAGAAGGAATAAGAAGGATGGTAAGGATGGACATGAAAGGTGCATTGGTCAGCTGGAAAAAGACACTTTCTGATAGATAAATGTAACTAAAGGAATAATTATACACAGTCTCTCTTGGAAGGCCTAAATTGTAGGTCTAAATTATGTACAGCATTTTTCTTTTCTTTCCCCCAAAATAGCCATTAATACTACAATTCAGTTGCACCACCATATTTAAGCAGAGGTATAGCATTAAGTGTGTTTGTATTTGTCTTATTTCCTATATTCCTAGATCAACATCTGGAAGCAACCACGGGCACAACTGGGGTAGGTGTAGCTGCTATAATGAAGGAAGGCATTAGCACAATTTTACAGAGACACATGACAAAACATGCATTTCACTGGACAGTATTAATAGGGTCTACAGCTCTATCTATTCCTTCTGGAAGGACCACCACCTGCACTCCGCCTTGTGATTCATATGTGTTCATTTAACTATGGGAAAAACTCACAGTCACAGCACCTAAAGCTGGAGGAAGATCCCCATAGTGCTCCATTTCAATTAAGTTCAAGGTCCCCTATTTTTTAAAACGTAGAATTCACACTACCTTTCCTATAGTGTTAGGAAGTGCAAGGCAAATTGAATTTCATCCTTGCAAAAACAGCCTGAATGCAAAAGCAGGACCTAAGTCCATCTCCAAAATGTCACCACTGAATTCTTATTTCCGCCTTATCTTTATAATGAGCAGATTCAAGGCATGGAAGGTGGCACAATGAAATTAAAGAAAACCCAGACACCTGCTCCTTTTTTTGGGAAAAATTATTCGCTCTTTTCTAATTAAGTAAAAGTGCCTTTTTAGGTTTTACTCAAAAGAATGAATTGTCTCCACCTTTTGGTTATTGTTTTTGCAGAGAGGGGCCAATCACCTGAAGGACTTGGAGAAAGGCCAGCAAAGATAAGGCTGAAAAATCTCTCTCCGGTTAAGAGATAATGGTTTTCTTTTGTATATTTATGATTTTCAAGAGACAGGGTTTGTTTTTTGTTGTTGTTGTTGTTGTTTTGGGGTTTTTTGTTTAGTCAGTTGTTTTTTTTATCCTGATACTGCTACTTAGAAATAGCAAGGAAAGGAGCCTATTAACTATTATTTGTTCAGTACACTGTGCTGAACATACTTTGTTAGGTGATGTTCAGTATTTAATGAATTGTTACTGCAAATAGAGACTTCTCTGCTCCTGCCTGAGTTTCTTGAGGAAAAAGGGGTACCTTATTGTCCTCATACTATGCTTCAACCTGGATTGGTGTTTTATTGGTTGCTATTCTTAAGAGGTACTCTCTTATCTGTAAGCAGTCATGTGACTTCTGTTTCTAAGTTCACTATTGACATACAAGGCAGAAGGTTCTACTTAAATTACGTTGCTACTGTGGCATTCTACTAAGATGGTCTCTGACTCCTAACCTGACACAGGGATGCCAGTTAGTTATACACCCATCCATAAATATGGAATCATCTGCTCTTGTGAGAAGCAGATTTAATGATAACTTGTCTTTCTATAACACACAATATAAGGTCTCAAACTCTAGCTAAAGAGGAAAACTACAGGGTGGCTTGTTTAAGAACCACCATACATTTGCAAATGCAAGTATTGCTTTGATGATGCCTGAACTTCAAAGCTATTTTGTAAAGTCATTAGCACCTTTATGTCACAACTGCTGCAAAATATAATTATTTGGAAAATTTGTCCAATGACAACATGTCAAAACCATGTCAGAAAACACATCAAGGCTAGATCTTCAGCTGACATGCATCCGCTTAGATAATCCCTTGATTTTAAAGGAGCTGCAGAGATTGCTATCAGTTTAGAATCTTCATTTTCTGTATCTAAGCTGTAGTGCTGAGTGCATAAGAGGCTACTATCCTGGCCTCTGGCTAGCAGGTAAACGTGGAATGCTCTTCAGCAAGGAGAGTAAGATCCAAAATTGCATAGGTGCACTAGTTGCCAAATGGGAATATATAACTCGTAAAGAGCCCTGCAGTAATTAACATAACACACCAGCTAAGAACCTATTCCTCTGCCCAGTTACAGATGTAGAAAAATTTATTAGCAGCTCAGGTTTCTCCTAAATTTCTGATACTGATTGCAAAGAGATAGTGGCATTTTGACTAACTTACTGGACAAGATTTATATCATCTGAAGATTAATGTCTGATCTTAAAATTCTCCAGAAGGTGCTTGAACGCATACTCATTGCATTATCTACCTATGAGTTAAAAACCACAGTTAAAAAACGTAAGCCCAAAGTGTCCACCTCTATTTACACTGCATTTCTGGATGTGCTTGAATCCCACTGCTGTCACTTCAGAATTGAAATCTTCGTGAACCTTCAGCTGGCTACACTAACAGATAGGCTGTTTATATTCGTCCTCTGGAATAATGAGGTGTATCTTCAGCTCTGCAAAATATCAGGCCAACTTGATTAACTGATGCAGTCGCCGTTGCATTATTTTTAGAACATTTCCCAGAAGTTACAATCTGCAAAAGTCTTGATATTCTTTTTTTATATTAAGTATATTATTGAGTAAAATTATGCATCCTACGATAGCAGCCAGTGAACTCAAGTTGGGTTGCTGTCTTGTGGAGTTCTGCACAGAACTTAGAACAGATAAAACTGAAAAGCCAGCAGAGAAAGATATTTAGTCCTATATGCAGATGTAAAACTAAGGCAAACAGAAATCAGACACTTCTGAAGGTCACAAGGATTTTGCAGGAGAGGCAAGAATTGAATCAACAACTTCTGGGGACACATCTCTGGTGTGTAATTCAACACAGAGCACAGGGACTTTCGTTACTTTTTACTGAGCTGACTTTAACAGAGGAAGAGCCTTATCAGTGTGACGCTGCACCTGAGCTAATAAGCGCAGATAGAGGAAGAGATATTCAGACTCTGCGACAGTTATACAAATTGGAGCACATGAATAGCTCTTTCCCCATAAAACTTGAGTGTGCTGTTCAGCTGTATAGAACTGGGTGTAAGACTTACGACCTAAACCTTATTCTAGTTTCTGAAAATAATAAATAAATAAATAAAATCAAACAATAATATTAAGTTGCTGTTAAAATTGGCATGGATGTCCTAGGCTGGCACAAAACAACGTAATTTTAACAGTCAACAAGTAACAGTGGTTACTGATGTGTGGATCATACGCATTTAAACACACATATGAAAATATCCATCTTAGTTACCAGAGCATCTGAAGGAGTTGTAAACATTGTTTATAAGTCTTTTTAAGAATTAAAAGGGATCCCTCTGTTTCTAAGATGTATTTTTTCGTTTTTTTGGTAGTCACACAATTTTTCTCTTTCTTTCTGTATATAAGTACATATACTGATGTGTTTGTTTGTATGAATGCTTATACACTCATACATTGTGTTAACTTATTAATATGCATTTCACACCAGGTGTAGAAGTCTTGGAGTTGTCCATCTTTAAATCTTAAAAGGACACTACTATTACAAAGCTTATTTCCTAAAAAAGTTTTGCTCTTTAAAAATAGAAAAGCAAAGCACATCTAGCTACAGAGGTATCTACCAAAGAACCTAGCGTAGTTTTTCTACAAAGACAGCTAACAGTTCTCCTCAGCTATGTTCATAATATTTCTGTGTTTGCTTTGGCCTGTTATAACAGCAGCTAAATTTTATTCTCATGGAAAGCAACTGAAAAATGGTTGACGTTTCCATGTTAAAGTGTTCATGAAAACCACATGCTCAACTAAAGCAAGCCAGGGGTTGTGACGGAATAATTTTCAAATTTCTGCAATGCGGGAAGGATATTAATTGGTGGCTTATGAGATATGAATACTACAGGCTGAAGAGGCACTACTGCATACTCACAAAAGTACTTCAAATTAAAAGACGACAAACAAACAAACCCCAACCTCCCACTCGTCACCCCCCACTCCCAGCCCCGGGCAAGCTGCCAGAGATCTAAAAATCTCAACTAATTATTTTTTGAGACATTAGAGTATTGAATATAATCAATCCAAAGACATTGCTACCTGCTTATATATAGTTTAAAAAGTAAAAAAAAGAACATATTTTTCTAAATTCCCTGCTCTGGTTCACACAGGGAATGTCTGCTGCTCTGAGAAAGTTGCACACTGGAAATAACAACAAGCAAGAAAAGAAAAGGTGTCAGCATTTTCATCCTTCTTGGCTACATCCAAACAGACAGATGCAGGAGCACTTCTGATTTCAGATGAGCACACCAATCACACCCTGGCCCCTGCCTCTGTGCCACTCCAGTGTGCATGATGCTCCTCATTTTATATTTTAAGGAAAGAAGCACGGCTCGGAAAGCTGGCAGAGTCAGAGCTGGGTTCCTGAGCCGGAGTACTAGAGGAGCAGGGCTCTGCTTTGGGCAGTAACCAGTTCACTTTGCTCACTTACATATGCATTCCTTGAGATAATCGGAGTTTTACCAACTTCTTTCAGTTCCAAGACTGGGTTCGAGGCTTGTTTCACATAGGAACGTCGTGTATAGTAAAACATCGCTAGAAGAAAACCCACTGCTGGAAGCGGCAAGCTATACAGATCTACAGCTCCGATCCCAAACACAAAAGAGCACACCATAACATGCAAATAAATCATTAGATATTGCTATTAATTTCTCTATTCCATCTTTTGTAGGACTAAATACATTAAGGAATTTTTGATAAATTTTCCAATTATATTTGTTCAGAAGCATTGGCAAAACAATCTGTGCTATTAATGAGACGTTTAGTGCAAATTAATCATTAAACTGGACAGTCTATGCCCTGAAAAGAAATTTGTTTTGCAGAGTGTTTTTATTAGCACAGTCAGTCTTTGGAAATTATAGTGTTTCTTGAAAGATCTTCATAATTACTTTGATTTAACTTGTTATAAATGTTATAAATAATTTGTTTCAAAGGTAGTAATCCACAAAGCACTCAACTGGACTGTAGTCCATCAGCCTGCCCTTGCACATCTCAAAAGGAATACATGGAGAAGGAATATGCTAACTTCATACCTGGGGAGAGCAAACAAGGCAGAGTTCAGTTGAACTCTGGTGTGTCCTGTGATACTGAGGAAGGAAGTGGGAGTGACACTGGAGATAGCTATCGTGTTGTAAGTTAAAGGAACCCTAAGGTCACTGGAAATCTACTGGAAATGAATTCTCCATAAAGAGCTCTGTAGTTACCTAGGGAGTTACCTGGTTTTCTTTCCTACATTCAGCATAACATAGGTGGGGTAGAGAATTTGCAGGTTTTTTTAACCTCAGTTAATTAAGCTGCAATAAGGAAATCTTATGCAACAATTAGTGCATCAGAGGAGTGACAATTGTGAATATATGATGCATAGAATCTATGTAGGAGTAAACTCTATCAAACAGTAGCCTGCATATGAAGGTTAATGTTTTATTAAGCAGCACAAACACATACTATTGCTGCTTCCAGTATTGCATGTATGGCAGTGTCTCCTAGCAGGAAGAACAGTTCTTGCTTAACAGAAATATAGTTAATCTAAATACACAAACTGCAAGGGAATTATGAAATCAGAAGCAGCCATCAGATCCTCTTAGCATCACTGCATTGTCTGGAGCTAATTGCTACATCTCACAATTATGTTTTTTCCCTAGACATTTGCCTAATCCTATTTCTTGTGATGGCTGTTTGTATCATTGCCTTATTTTTAATACAGCATAGCTATTCCCTGTGTACAGACACACTCTACTCATATTCCTTTAGGATTTGACCCTTTCTTGGCTTTAGTTCATACCTATTGTTCTGGTATTTAACACAAGTTCAAATCATCTTGTAGCATCTATCCTTTTAAGTCTCTTTGGAATTTTATATACCTCAAAACGGTCACCACTTTCCCTCTGTACTCCACATATTTTAGCCTTAAAGTTTGANTTTTTGGTAGAAAACCTTGTCTTTAAAGTCCCTATTGCTTTGTAACATTGCCAGCCACTTTATGTATTTTCCTGATAGTCTTCAGCAAACTGACCTATAATTACTGCCTTTCACATGTGTCCTCATGAGTTGCTTGTGTTGTGATATCCAGTCTCCTACTTGGCAAAGACAGATATAATGAGTTCCTTTAAAAAAAAGAAAAAACAAGAAAACCCCATTGGTCTCCAACTCCTTTTCAACAGCTATTGTTTTTAGCGTGACAGTGACTGTTTATACTGGCCTTGTACTTCAGGAAAAGTCCTAATAGAGATGGTGGAGTTCAGTTGAGATAAAATCCTTCAGGAAGCTAAAATCACCTTATCTTATCATTCAGCCTGAGCACTACAGGACAGCTTTGCCCTCAGCAGCACCTATAACAGCCCTTTGGTTATACTTGTAACGGGTCTCTCACTGCCATAACTCAGAAGCTGTCTCTTTTCCCCCTCTTATATTTAAATAACCAAGTGTATTTATTTAACATATGCTGCCATACAACAGCTTTTTCCTGGAACCCCCTGTAAGTTTTGTCTTGTCTTTTGTTTGATCTTGTTTGGAGAAAAGGAGGCTGAGAGGCGACCTCACTGCTCCCTGCAGCGTGCTGAGGAGGGCAGAGGCAGAGGGAGGTGCTGAGCTCTTCTCCCTGGGATCCAGTGCCAGGATGCACAGGAATGCTTAAGCTGCACCAGGGGAGGATCAGACTAGATTTTAGGAAAAAGTTTCTTTACTGAGACAGTGCTCAAGCACTGGAACAGGCTTCCTAGAGGGACAGTCGATGCCACCTGCCCGTCAGTGTTTAAGAGGCACTTGGACAATGCCCTTAATAATGTGCTTTAACTTTTGGTCATCCCTGAAGCGGTCAGGCAGTTGAACTAAATGATTGCTGTAGGTCCCTTCCAGCTGAACTATTCTGAGTATGATCCTATACTAACACATTTTTAGGAGCCAGACTATAAAAAGGCCTCTAGTTCTTCCTTTCTTGTACAGATACATTTCTCTGCTGACACAATATCTAGTACTTAGATGTCTATATCTACACATTTATCCATTGATTTTATATTAAGGGGCTAAGATTTTTTTCAATGTGACTGTTCATTTGCAAAGAAATAACTCTACAGTATGATATAATCCTGAAAATGTAAACTGCACTGTAAAATCCAATGCTACTGCAAAATATATGCTCATTAAAATTCAACAAGTCTTTAATAGGAATTTATGTCTGAAGTCAAGGAAGAATAAAGATATGGTAGCAATCTTTATAATGAAACAACAATGTACGGGGGCGACAGTAAACAATGCAGATCTTTTATTTGGTCAGCATATCGTGTGTATTTTATTATAGAAGTATTTTGACCTAAACTGCCTCTCTTCAAAATACTAGAAGTTTTTATAGGGCTATGCCGACTTGTTAACTCTGATTTGCATAGTTACAAGGCACAGAAAGATTTTCATTGTGTGACACAACGGCTAACTTCAGCTCCTTCACCACATGGCAGTAATTACCACTTTGTAAACATTTTCTTTGAGTTTAGGCCCACAAAGTTTTGTTGTTTTTTTTTGGCCAACAGTAATAGCTCTAGGAATGACTTGGAGTCTCATCTCCAAGAGTTGTGTGTAACATAAAAAGGAGAAAACAATTACCCTAGAAAATTTTCTTTATGTGAAAAGCCTACGACATCCTACTATAAAACCTGTGAAACTCATATTAGTACTTTAGTACTAGCTAGCTTTAGTACCCCTCTTTCCTACCTCTCAGCATAGCAAATCTGCTCTGACTGGACCAGACTCTGTTGCTGTCTAGTGACACCCAGGTAGGGCATTGGCTTTCAGAGCCATTTATACAGATGCATGTGAAAAACAATAAATCAGGAGGTCAAAGTGATGTTTATATTTTCCATTTCTCCTCTCTCCCCCTTTCCAAATGTCCTAAGCAAAGCAGAAGTCAGAAATGAATAGTTACCAGGTCTTTAGATTTCGGTTTTATTGCTTTCAGTCTGCATCTTTGGCATTATTTAGGCTGTAGCAGAATTTCCCAAGTGACCACCTTTATCCATATTACACTATTAGCATGTCAGAATCCTGTCAACTGATAGGTCCCATTGGGTTGCAATTCTCTAGATCAGTATAAATATATTGGGAAAAACACCACAAGAATGGCTGACAACCACTCTTTGAAGGACTCATAGCTGTGTACAATAGAATATAGAGCAGCTCGTAATAAGAACAGGGCCAGTTTTACAACATCTGTAAAATCCTCAGGACTGAAAAGCCCATAGCAGTGGTGCTCTGATCTTCACCAGGCTCTCTGGGCAGTGTTTTCATAATGATCATTAATCAATAATGATACTAATCCTAGTCAGAGGGAAAGGAAAAGGGGCAGAAGAGAATCAGTTCTTCACTCAGTGGAAAGTCCGTTTGGAATCGTGCAACACAGTCTTCTCTGATAAGCATGAGGTCACACTGCCTCTTTTGTCATCTGCCTTAATGAAAATATTACAATGGGATTTTACTGCCTTCCCTTTCTAGCAGAGAGAGCCTGTGATGAATGGCGTATAGGATTTTCAGTGTGTGCTATAGGCCAGTTCCTGAAGGAAATATATTTTGTGTTCAGCATTTGCTCAGGAAATGCTTCTCTGACCTTTCTATGTTGCAAAACCACTGTTTGAGAGAGCAGATTGCTGTGTCATCCACATTGCACAAATCATTTGTAGCCATATTGGTCCTCAACATGAGCATATGTGAACATTTTTCAAATGTCACAAAAACTTGCCATCTTAAGGATTAATATTAAACACCTTGTACCATATGGAAGCACATGGAAGATTCCTTATAGATTTTAGCTAGATATTACATGATTTGCTGGGGAGGGCTGTAATGTAAGCATCTTTAGTGACTGCAGATAATAGATATTCACGTGGTTAAAAACAATATTTCTCTCCACAAACCTAGCTTAATTAGGTTTGCTGCAATTTTCTATGATAATTCCGTTCTGCTTTTGCCTTTTGGCTGGCAGATTGTCCCTGGAAACCTCTTACAAAAATTCCCATTGACTGCAATGATTCTCAGTTAGGGCAAAACTGATCACTGCTGCCTTCCCTGCTGTTGAACTCAATCAACAAGCCATACGTAACTCTCTACAAATAAAAAAAATATCAGTAGGGGCAGAAAATCTGAAAACTGGCTGTTTGAGACCAGAAACATAATGATAATGTAACCAGTTCTGCCAGGACTTGCATCAGAGCATAACAGATGAATCCCTCCCCATCCACTGAGTCACCTTGCCAACTTTTTTTTTTTTTCAATTAGTTTCCTCCTTATAAATCAACAGTGAAAGATCACTTTTCAACTAGAAGGTATTCAGTCAAACAGCAATATACCATCAGCAGCCATGAGACAAATGGGAACACTGACACTTTTCTTTCCTACTCACCAGATATGAAACTGATAGTCTCAGGACTTAGGGAGAGAGTAAGTTTCTTATTATATTTCCATTTTAACAGATGCTCCTCCTCCTTATCCTTCCTACTTCAGGATGATCTCTTCTCTATAGAGAATGGTTGAAATCTGTCTCTCCTCAATTTTTGCTTACCTGCGTTCATGAAATTACATGATCTCACCCCTCTGTTGTTCAGATCGGTCTCAAATTCCTATCTTGTATAGAACCCTCTTATGCCTCAATCAACAGAGCCCAGTTTTGATTCAACCTGCTTGATTTTCAGTCACAGGAATTGCTATTGTTGCACTGCTCTTCCTTACATGTAATTCTTTCACACTTAATTGGAACTCCAGGGTGATTTAAGCTGGGAGAAATTCCTTGTAAAACTATCAGGTTGATTATGTGCAATGTGAAGCCCTCCACTGTTTGTTTTGCTGCTACTCAGGTCTTGGTTCAATCTTGCTCAAGACTTTTGCCAATACACAGAGTGAAGTGCGTATAATAGAACAGGTAAGCAGAAGGAATAGCATTCCCAGTTTCCCTGTGGATTTGTACACTACATGGTCCTGCTCTCTCACATCCCTCTTCCCCTGCAGTTTCCCGCTGCATTTTCTGTAGCATCCCCACTAGCCCAAGGGCAGGGTGCTCTGTGGCTTGTTTTGGCTGTGCAAGTGCCAGGCGGTTGCTGCCTGACTGCTGCCAATCAGAACCTACAATGTCTGAAATCTGCCAGCCGCTTTCGGAGATCCATTTGGATCTCGCTCCTATTTTGCTGCTGATTTTCAGGGCCTATATAAAAACTTAACGACCTTTGAGACTTTTACTCTTCCTTCAGAGTTGGTTATAATTGACCAGCAAATTCAGAAATTATCAGGGACAGATGGGCAGCATGCTCACAAAAGTCTCCTTTCTATCCAGGCTACACAGTGCCTCAGTTCAGATCTTGTTCTGAACAATTTATATACAGTCTTGCGGTTTGGCTGCTCTAGCTCACGTTAACCTGTATTCTGTGCATGTGTTTCATCAACGTGCACGACTCACCTCGACTCGCCATTCTGCTATAGTTTTCAGGAGGAGATTATATAGCCCATATCATTAAAGCAGAGTTCTTTGGCAGAAAGCAAATATGTCACCTTCATTTTCAAGTTAATGCATATTTTTCGTATCAAAACCATGACTGAAGAAAAGGAATTATATAAACACAAGTTTGTACTGACTTAGCTTACATTTGAGGAAAATATTGAGATGCACCACAGTTCAATAAATCCACTGAATAGGAAGAACCAAATACAACTTGGAGACCAGCAAATGCCCAATAATGGTATGGAAAACGCAGCTATTGAAGACTGATTGTAAATCACATTTCAGCATCTTAAGCTAAATAATGCCAAAGAGAAAAATTATGTGCTAATTATTCTTTCATTCAGCCTACCTTAGTTCTATATAACATTCTAATAACAATTGCCAGGATCATGGACTAAATTGCACACATTTTCTTCATTTAAATGTACCTGATGAATAGGAAGGAGTATTATAAGGGATTATGCCTCTTAACGACAAAGCTTATCTCCTATGTAATAGTTGATGGTGATCACTGCTTGTGTTATTCAAGGTAAAAATGAATTTTCCTGTGTGCTCAAATTCAAAGGATTTCATTTGACTAAAAATAAAGAGAAAGGAACATAAAGGAGGAGACAAGAGCATGAACTCTGGATTGAAAAGGAAGATAAACTCTGATTATTTCAATGTTTTGTAAAATCCGACGTTGTTAGAAAAACATAAAGCATTTCTTATATTAGACGATTCATTTGAGAGGAAAATGAAAATGCTCGCATGTTTCACAATGTGCAGATGGACAAGTGTAAAGCTTTCAGTAATGACAGCTCATGGAAATAAAACAAAAATATCACAAATCCAGATGCCAAGTCAAGACTGCTGAATTGCCATTGTTAGGAGCCTATAATACTACAGGATTTATTTTTCATTTCAAGAAATACTGTTTTCTGTCCACAGCCAGATATGTTCAGAGGCATAGCATATTATGCAAAGTGCTATGATTGACACCTCCTTCTGCCCCAATCTCACTCTTTTCTATGGATAATGTACCCAACAGATTATTTATCTTTAGCTGACCACAACAGTACCGCATATTTGTACCGTTCAGAGTCCTGGAAAGAAGTGCCCGAGGAACTCCCTGCCTAGGGAAAGTGCATGCAGGGCAGTAAAACAATACGGATCTAGATACGCGCCTGTTTTCTCTGAGGACATAATCAGTTAAAGATACAGAAAACCTTAACACAGGGAAAAGAAGTACAATAAATAAATAAATAAAATAAGTACAGCTGTTTGCTTTTTGGCCAGTTTCTTTCCTGACTTATGATAAATACTGCTTAGAGTCCTTTGACTTGCAAGCTCTGAGACTTTGGAAGGAAGGAAGGAGAGGAGAGAGAGAAAGAGAGTAAGCACAAACACATTTGCTAAGTGGGATTTTATAAAATATTGCAGCTCTCAGTCTTAAAATGTCTAAAATGAAAATCTGTTGCAAGGACATAATAAAAATAAAGCTGATAATGTGCTCCCCTAGGAAGAAGGAGCACATGCTGCTCCCCGGTACCCAGAAGCCATTATTTCCGCTGAGAATAAAAACAACTTACACAGTAAGATGCATCTCCAGCTTCCAGAGTTGATTTAGAGATATCAGGAAACTTTCAAAATAGGCATGGCTTAGCATGAAATTAATGCACGGAAAATGCCTCTGTTGAAACAGTCCCGTGTTTTATCATTTACCTCCTCACCCAGGAGGACTTATATCTGATCCCCCAGCCCTGCAGTGCCCCATTCAGTCACGTTATTATCAGAGCACAGCAATCAATCATGTCTCACTATAGGTGACATTCAGTAAGCATCAGGAAACAAGTCATCGTTACATGGCTATAAATACATATTCCAGTTAACTGTCTTACCTTAGATACAGTCATCTAACAACCTCAAAAAAAATAAGCCCAATGGCCCAATAAAATTCTTCTTCAGATACCAGAATTGTAAAATTTATACGAAGTTACTTATATGCAATAAAACCCACAAAAACTAATTAAATTCAAGTGTGATGCACAAACATAAACATGAACATTCCAACATTGAGAAGACAGTACAGGACTGACCTATTAACTGAATGTTCCTGCTAAAACTTGAAATCTATTATCAGGTACTGTGACCAAGCTTTAGGGTCAACATGATATTGCGATTGATCAGCTGATCATTATTCAGCAGTATCATGCCCCATTTATTTTCTCCCATACCCACATTAACTAAAAAAACCCCAGTGGTCTTATTTTGGGGCAGGAAAAGAAGTAGTTTAGATTCAGACCCCAGCTTTCCTGGAGATGGGGAAGTCACACAGAATCATAAAGCCCAATGGTCCAGTTATCATGTAGGGATCACTACAGAAAGACAAATAATCCCACATGAAACTGCAGCCCTCACCTGCTTAGGTAGGAAAGAATACTGGGCATAAACAAAAATCTGAAAAGTTCCTAGGATCCATCCGTCTTTTATCTCACTTGCACCAGGGACTGCCAGAGGTTTTCTTACAAGAAGGCCAGAATCTGATGTGGGAAAAAGACTACTGCTGCTGCTTTACCACCTTCCCAAAGATGTTCTTCCTCAATAGTTAAGGACAATGAGATAAGCTTTGCTGTGCTTACAAATACTAGCTTTATTTTCAAAAAGACAACATAACTAAAAGCATATAAAAATGCCAATAGAGTAAAACCAACCAGGAATCCTTTCTAAGATTTTTTTTTAAAAGAAGCAGCAAAACTAAAAATTGCAAATATGCTCACCATAACGTGCTTATGCTTCAGTATTACTAGCACAGCACTTTTTTTTTGTGGTTTACAAGAATTCTCTACAATCTGAAGTTCTTTAAAGTTAAATTGCACTTCAAAGTTTCATTTACACACTGTAAAAATGATATAGTTAAGTTTTCAACAGGGAATGAATTATTCATTAAAGAAGATAATGGTGTTAAACTCATCCAAGGAGCTATAACATTAGCATAAAGAATGCCTTATGTCACATTAATTTTAAAAACAGAAAACATACAACACAGAAGATATTGAACCATGGATTTGTTTTTTGGTTACATTAAACAAAAAGCAATTATTCTTACAGCAACCTTTTCATAGCATTTTAATCATACTGGTAGGTATTTTGCAAGCCATTTGATCTTAATTATTAATTGCATCAGAGTAGGCTGGGTAGAACATGCTTCTCTTCTAATTTTATTATCTTTCTTTTTGATTTTATGCAAAGATGTGAAACAGCAAACCACTTAAAATGGAAAAACCTCAATGTTTTGGTGTTTTTCCTTTACGTCTCAGCAAAACGGTAAAGTCAGATATAAGAATATGCAAATCCTCATTAATTTTTTAAAATCCTACATTTAGAAAGTTTAGTGAGAGGATTCCAACAGTTTTGGAGAGGTTAAAAAAAACCCCCAAACCAAATGAAACACAGCTCCCTCCCAAACAAAATAACCTACAAGCCACAACGCCGCCCAAATCCCAAACCAAAAAAACCTGTGAAAAGAAATATTTTCTCCAAAAATAGTCAGCTTGAATAAAAAAAAAAGGGGGGGGGGCAAAAAAAAACAACCAAAACCCTCCACACCTATATAAAAATATATATATGTAACTTTAAGGAATTAAATCAGTATCTGCAAAACAGTTCCTCTTAAATTCAATCATCAGTTAATTCTGTTTACTGACAGAACAGCACAACAATTCCTTAGCTGCTTCTCAAAATAACTTCTGTAAAATGGACCCATTGCTACTTCCCAGTGATATTTTAGTCTTTTAAAACTAACATTCTTAAATTAGTTCAGGTTAATAGACTTCAGGATTAAAATAAGATAACTATTTGTTTTCTCCTATACCATCCATCTCCTCAGTTTATTCAGTCCTGCTATTGTACAAAGTAGCTACTTCATCGGTTTGCTAATAGAGTTTAATGAATAGCTCTTTACCTATTTTGGAATGAAAACTAGTTTTAGAGCTCTTTTACCTGTTTCTTATAAGTAGTTTTAGAATTCATTAGGGCCAAACCAAAGGCAGGTTTTTCATTCAAGCAAATAAACTGTTGCACTAGAAAGACAGGGGGCAATGGCTGTAGCAGTCAGAGAATTCATGCTAGATTTTCCTTACATTTAGTTATTTACATATTATTATTTACTTATTTTTTTTTAATTTACATTTCTTACTACTTAGATTTACTTGCTTTACCAATCAATCTGTTCAGAATTAGGAAAAACTCAGGTGATTCAGATTCTGCAAAGCTGAGACAAATTCAAGATAACCATGTAAAATATTGGCTTTATCCTAAGGAGTGAGGAATTTGGATGGCATCCTGAAGGCAGATTTTATGCTACTGCAATGCCTGATTCAGTCTTGCAGTCTGTCTCACAGACAGGAATGAGTGTTTGCTCCCCAAACCTTCATAAGGGAAGGTCTAACAGCACTTGCCCTGGTCGCAGCGTGAGGTGAGCGGGCTAGCTGCGCTCCCTTCTAGCCTAAGTTCCTAAAGGTTGCC
Source organism: Ibidorhyncha struthersii (assembly GCA_013398815.1). NCBI lineage: Eukaryota > Metazoa > Chordata > Aves > Charadriiformes > Charadriidae > Ibidorhyncha > Ibidorhyncha struthersii. The sequence goes on along the minus strand of VZSZ01003187.1, from coordinate 338,390 downwards.
TCATCCTGCAGATCCTTCATAGAGGGTTGAGAAGGTTATCCCTTCATTCCCAGCCTCCAACTGTAATACTTACAGAGCTGTTCCCTTATGTTAATTTGTAAGCCACAGGGTACAGGACAATAAAAGCCAGTATATTCCATCTATGAAGAAAAACTGGTGCCATGGAAGAATGTCTTTTGTACTCACTGTGGCATATGGAAACAACACTGTGAATGAAACTGGGATTAACCGTGTTGTAGGGCTTCATTCTATCCATCTGGAACTCGTGGGCAAAATTCATTCCTTGCCACAAAATCATTCTATAAAACTGCTTGTTTATTTTAGACATATTCCAGATCCTGCAGTTCAAAAAGCAACCTCAAAACCATGAATTGCATGTATTGCAAGAATTGCATTCAGCTTTCTCTTCCATAGCCTGCACACCACTTGAAATGATAGCCTTGGGAGGCAGAAAATAGTCTATATGTCCAAAACGTTTGTTAACCGAAACCCTGAGGTCTCCCCTCCCCACGCTGTTACCCGTTTCAGTGCTGAATATTTTGAGGAAATATTTGGTCTGCATGCTTACTTACGATTCCGTGTCAATTTGGCACCCCCTCAGATACCAACGTCCCCACCTCACTAGCCCTCTCTCTCCTTCTCAGCAGCTTTTGTGACAGAAGAATTATTTGCAAATGCCTGAGACACACTGGCATCCAAAAATGGGGAAGGGTAAAACCAATTCTATTTAGCAGCTCACAAAACAGCACAGCAGTCACTGGACTGGTTGCAGTACCCTTTTCCTCATTTAATTAAGAACTTCCTCCATTTACAGAAATCTGCTATACAATTTCAAAGACTGCATCAAACACTGAAATCTAAGTGTGCCTGTATCTTGGGGAGTACAGACCTTCCCCACAATAAGTAACAAATGTTCCAGTAGCTCCAAATGAACCCCAGGTGTTTCTGCCCGGCCTTCAGTCACTGCAATTCCTCATCAGTAATTACTGCTCAGAGACGTCTTCAATGAGGTAGTATATTTTCGCAGCATTAAAGCGGTTACCTGAATCCCAGTTCCATGGAGACTTTCATGGGTCTGAACAGGCTTTAGATCAGGCACTAAATATACAGATTTGGGACTGTTTAAAATGCTGTTTAATGTTGGATGGAAGTTAAGTCACAAATAACATACCATGACAGGAGAATTTAATATTTCTTTTCCTGGAAGTTCAATACTTTGAAAGAAAGTAATAATAAAATCATGCGATATCAGAGTCAGGCGTACAGCAATCTGACGGAGTAATACAGATGCTAGTTGAAATAATGAAGAGATAGCAATAATAGAATACTGTCAGTAGATAATACTTCTGTGTTTCTAGATACATGCCAAAGGCAGCTGGTTTTCAGAGGTAGAGGCTCTGATAATTCACTACTTTGCTGACTTTAGTTCTATTATACAAAATTATGGCTGTTTAGGTACAACCCTTGTATCTGATGAATTGCAACGCCAAGGAATAAGAGTCAGTCACTCTGTCATGGAATGACTGTATAGATTCATGACCTGAAATCTATCTCAGTTTAAACAACTGTCACATGCAAGGGGATCATGAACAGACTACTTTAGACTCTGACTCAGGTTTTGGGGCCTGAATTTCTGAAACTATGGGAACTTTGGGCATGAATAGCTGTGGGTGCAATTTATTACATTTAGATCACCCAAGCACATCCACAAAACTATGACTGGTAGGATACTGACTCCCAAAGGCAAAGGAAGCAGGAGATGTAGCTCATGATACAGAGCTTGGGTAGCAATAGGTAAAAGCTGGAGAGATTTGTAGGCTGAGTTTAGATAAACATCTTTTAAATACTTTTAGGTCAGATTTACTTTAAGTCATTCAAATCTCTCTAGGCTGAAAATGCAACTTCTTTGTGAAAATTCTTGACTATAGCAGAACCCAGAACACCAGGAGAATAGCCTGTTTCATAGTACTATGGAATAGTAACAAAGAAGAAAAGAGGAAAATAAAGGAAGAAAAAAATTTATAGGAGACTATACAAAAAATATGTGAAGATGGCATCTCTTTCTCTCCCTCTCCCTCTCACTTCAATATGCGTGAACACATGGCTTCTTCTATCCCTCACAACATTCACTAGCTTCCAATTTCGTTTTCAACTCTCAGCAGCCAATTATCAGTGTAACAGGTAGAAAGGAAGTAGAGACAAAGGAGGTAGGCCAGTTTAATTAACACACAGGCAAGCAGAGGTTTATTTTGGTACTCTGGTGTCTCCTGAAGAGACAATGGTCCTGCTATCAGACCCTATTAAAAATGCATTTATTTCATATTCTCTCGTAATACTCTCCATAAGGAAAGGAATGAATCATGGTGCATATTTTGTGAATGATTTATAAAGTGGTGCTACAGATTTATTATCTGAATCACAGGTTCTTCCTGAAGTGCAGCACTACTTCTGTTATAGGAAACTTAAAATGATTAAAAACATTTTTTTCTCCTTAGTATTTGACACTAAGGAACAGCCCTTCTACCCTCCTCAGGTACCTCCACACATCAGCACTATGGACATCAAAACCTTTCTTCCTCCAGCCCTGGGGAGACAGACAGACAGAAAGACAGACAGAAAGACAGACAGACAGAAAGACAAGACAGACAGAAAGACAGACAGAAAGACAAGACAGAAAGACAAGACAGAAAGACAAGACAGAAAGACAAGACAGAGTGAGAAAGAATTGTTGCATGAAATGATGAAGGGAAAACAAAACTACTAGACTATTTGCAATATCTGCCTTTGAGTGGGAGGTGACAGGTTCAGAGAAAGGTAAGGTAGACCCTATGGTGCCTCACAAATAGTTCCTCCTACAGCATTTTGCTATGTGGGATTATCCAGCCCCACAGACAGCTAACTTATTTTGAGTCTAGTCACGTCCCGATGAAGCAGAAAGAGCCACAAGGAAGAATGGGGGTGGTTTGTGGCAAGAGAAAAATGTGTGTTTTCCTGAAGAAGTGTCAATATGCTCTTCCTTCAAGATACCTGGTTTGAAATGGATTTGCTCTTTCAGGGGAATTTTGGGATCACCCTGGTGAACTGCTGCTCACCCCCAGCCAAAAAAAAACCCCAAACCCCCAAACAACCCAACCCAAACCCAAACCCCCAAAAGAAGCCATACCCACACAAAAGAACTTAAGCTTTGTGAAGTCAATGGCAAATATCTGCCCTTGTGCACTCACACACACCTTTTTTCTGTATAGACCAATTTTGCGGTTTATGCATAATTTAAAAGCTTGCTGCAGTGATTCTTCCATAGTCAAGCATCAGCATATACTGTAAAGCACAACACCCAAAATATGTGATTAGAAGAAAAAACCACAAACCACCAAAACCAACTCACAAACCTATCAGCAATATCTGTTTCTCTGGGGCAGGTGAGAAGGTGGCAGACATGTTTGACGCACTGCTGTGTTTGAAGCACTGAAAAGGGATATTGGATGGTTGCTGTATGCTTGCACTTGGATGCATCCCCAGAAGCTACATCCTAAATACAAGCTCATTTCTACAGTCTTTGCAAATTACTTTGTGTTCCCACAATACACAGGCTAAATTCAGTCAACATGTTTCCTCGCTGGCCATGGATTTGCTCGAAAAAAAACCCCACAACCTGACTCATATTTCCTTTGCATTGTTTGTTCTTTAACTCAAAGGGGGAAAAAAAAGTGCTATCATACAAACTCTTTCTATCTAGATAAATGTAGCAAGGATTAATTCCACATCATACAAATAACATGGCATGAAATTTGAGGCAGAATGTAGATGACCTGTCAGTGTCTAGAGGAACTTAGCACAGTGAGATGCCTACAGCTCTTCCAAGCATGTTTCAGCTAAGTTTCCAAAGTGTACAGAAATAGGGGGCTTTTGGTCACAAGCTACGAAATAACAAGAGTAACAAAAGTGCACCTCTTGCAGCTTACACTTCAATAGTGCAGCTGTAAGCCCAGTCTTTTTGAGTCTTGTGGTTTCATGGGAAGTTGGGCTTTCCTTATGAGTCCAGGGAGCTGCACAAAGCTCGCTTCTGCGGACCACTGAAAATTAGCAGGTGTAAAGGGGAGCACTCTGCCTCCTCCTCTCCTTTATTAAAGATAAGCAAGTTCCCAGGCAAAATTCTTTGTTAAGTGAGCAGTACATATCAGAGAGAGAACAATCACAAAATGTTTTATTGCTACTGGGAATTACTGAGTTGATTGAATTCTATCTTCTCTAACTTCTATTTTCATATATATATATATATATATGTTT